>JAWWEP010047987.1:0-11459 GCA_035582995.1 Sycophila quercilanae | reverse complement strand
TATATACATCTTGTGCGTATTGTGCGAATGCGCGGTATATCTACAATTTAACGGGAAATGCCCAAGTGAAACTTTGTAGAATTTCCTAGTAGTAGGGCGCTGTGGCTTATCGAAAAACGTTAAATCATGTTTATTAAATCGCAAAAAATGATTTTTCTGCATGCATGTGCAATTTCCCCGCGGCATTATTACCGCCGGCGTGAGGAATGGTTCGCCTGCGCACTTGCGGTGCCCCGAACATTTTCAGGCGCCTTCAATTTTCGTGCCGAGTATACACACATATACATAAATCATTTTGAAAATACATCGACCTTAATTTTGTGTTTCATTATTCGTTCTAATTATTTACATCGGCAAGCAGATCATATAATTTGCGCTAAGCAGCTTACTCGTATCGGTACGCGTTCGTAAGTACATTAATCTAATCCACGTCGGGAATTAAAATCTTAAAGTAATTTAAATCTTAATTGAATCTTGCCAGTACAAAGTAATTTCGTACACCTCGCATACGGCGCTGCTCGAAATTGAGGGATACAATTGTATTTACATTAAATATTTAAATTAAAGCGGATCGTTCAATTTGATCTCTTTTCTCTAATTATTTCTTTAATTAGTTAATTAAAATGCACTTAAAAAAGTATTAGCTAATTTTTATTCAAATCATTCGTATCCTAGTATTTAAAATATACCTACTCGCTTTAAACGAATAAATTAGGAATAAATAATAAATTATAGAAATTAAATTATAGTCCCACACCGTTAAAATATAATTCACCTCATCTTTCACGTAGTCTGAAAACATTTTACATTCGCATATTAAAAGAAAGAATATCCGCCCGGCGGTTCGTATATATAAAAGAAAAGAAAGAAGTAAAATAAAAAGCCGTTTCCCTTCCAAACATCATTTCCTGCCGTCGGGCGCGCGGCAAACTGCACAGACCCGCCGGCTCCTCCGTACAAAAGAAACGATAGCCAACATTGATCAGGTAAACCCATCCCCGAGGAGAATCAGCCCAGAGTAGCATCAGCAGACTCGAGGGGGGGAGGAGGGGGGCTCCACTCGCCGCGGGGGCAGCCCTCGTTCCGGGGGATGTGGGTGGAGCACGCGGCGCGCGTCGTCGCCGTCGGCGCCGCGTAAACTTGCTCTCCACCGAGTCGAGTTTCCGGCTCGCGTTCCGCGCAATCGCGGGCCTGCGGTGCCGCCTGCCGACTCCTCCGGGACTGTGTACGCGCGCGGCCGGGAGCAGCAGCACCGGGTTTATGGATTTTCGGCGAGCGTGCGCGCGAACTTGGCGTGCCGCCCGGCGGATTCCTCGCCGCCGCTCTCTCCGTCTCTGTCGCCTCCCCCGCGCGTGCAGGGGAACAGCTGCTGCCCCGCGCGATTTCGCGACAAACTTTTACCTCGGCGGCGAGCACGAGTCCCTCGTTTCTCTCTCCTTTTGCGAGGTGCTCCGCGCGCCGAGGTGGCGACAGTACCGCCGGGTCCCGGGGGTGTGGGTGAAGGGAGATTGATCGCGGCCCGCCGATCGACTGCAGCTCCAGAACGACGGACACGTGTTTTCGCGCGAGCGAACCTCCTCTTTTAGACTGATCGATCGAGGCTTCGGCTCTCGCCTCTCGCCTCTTTTCGGCTATGTGTGTGCTCTGAGGTCGCGCCCGACACGCTCTCGAGGGTTACGTCAATTAGGGCTGCTGAAACATTTTTCAAATTGACGCTGCTCTCGGGGGAGTTTATTAAACGGGTACTTGCGTTTTTTTTTTTTTTTTCTTTACGGATGGAGGCGGAGTTATCGATATGTTGTCTGATGATGGATAGGAGTTTTATTTAATTTTAATTAATAGAAATGTGTTAAAAAAGGCTTTGATTAGGGTCACAGGTGAATTTATAAAATTATACTCTATTTCTTTTTTCATTCTAATTCAAGAGCTCTTCGTTATGCAGCGGTGATAAAGAACCGAGCGCTGATTTATTTCGCGAAAAGCGCTTGTTTAATATATTCGCGAACGCTTTTGTCGATTCGGAGGGATCGAGTGGTGGAGCTTCAATTTTTTTTGCCAGCTTCCATAAATGTTCCGAGTGTTTGGTTAAACTCGCGTGACAAAAGAGTTTTTCTGCACGCAATTACCGGATGATTACGCTACCAACGATGTTTCCCTAAAACAAACAGTCGTTTCCAGAGTGAAACATCAAAATTATCATGGTCTAAGCTCATTTATTTCACGGCGTAACAAATAAAAAAAAAAGAAAAGAAAGAGTTTTTATTACCTGCGCAGGCTGTGCGTATAACGCACACGATAAAGCAATTTCCTTTTCGCCCTGAGAAATTGAACCTCGCGCTGCGGTAAAAGTCATTTACGCGGTAAAAAAAAAAAAAAAAAATTTATCGCCGCGGCTTGCCTCTTCATTCGTATCCTCTATCTATCTCTCGTTTTTTCCGACGTGCTCCCTCTCCGAATGCTTATATCCCTACCGGGGTACGTACACATGTATACATATATACTCGCATTCACGAGCGCCCCTCCTTTTTTTTTTTATAAACATCCTCACATTTTCCTCCTCGGCTAATCCGTCACATTCAATATTACGCCGTCGATGAAGAATGGCCCTCGCTTCGACGGTTGATTAAAAGTGGCCTCGTCGCGTGATTTCTCTTAATTTTATTCACGATGTCTTCATTACATCCGGACGTAAAGGACCAGCGCGGCTGCTCGTCTCGCTTTTATTGATAGGGCACTTTTTCATCCCGCGGAAATAGTATGAAAGGGCGGCGCGGGGGCTTGTTTACGCAGCTAAATAATTCATGGGGATTCTTAAGAGCCTCGGAATTATTCAAAATTTTACGAACTATAAGCTCGGCGTACCTTGAGGAAATAAAAGGGATATGCCGGCGGCCAGACGGCTGCGGAAGACCCCTGCCCGCCGGCAGATAAGGAAAGATGCGTTTTATGGTGGAAATTACCATATGCGCCGCGCGCGCCGACTGGAGGGTAGGATAAACTTTTTTTTTTCCTCCTCCCACTACGCCGGGCATAAATCAGCCGGCTATTAGCGCGGAGTCTTGCGGGCTTCGCTCCGACAAACAAAGTCGTGCCGTCCGAAAATACGCAGAGCCTCGAAAATCCCTTTAACTTTTCCATCGGTCAATATAAAGAAACTCTCCCCCCAGTAATTCGAGCGAAGGCCCCCCCTCGACGTTAAATCACGCGGTCGAATGGGAAGACGTCCGTCCGAGTGCCATACACCGCTAATAAAGTCGATTAAGTAATACGGGAATTAAGTGCGCGCAGAGTAGAAGGAGGGGGGGGGGGGGAAAGTCAGTGGAGTAGATCTTGCTTGAGCATACAAGGGCAAGGCGCGTGCGCGGCCGGTCGAATATCTTCCGCGCCGCTGCTCGATTAGGTCGTGTTTGCGGAAACTGCGCACTTCTTATTTTTCCCTCGGCCTCCGAAAAAAAAGGGAAAGTCCGCGTCGCAGTTTAACGAAACTGGTATATTCCGTCGCGGCGCGGCGGCGTCCCTCCCCCGGTGACACGTTTCCCTCGGCGGCGCCGTGCGGGGGAGGCGGGCGGAAGGGTAGGACGCCGGGAGGGCAAGTCAAGGGGGAGCGCCGAGGAAGGAAGAAAAGGAAAGTGTCGAGATTTCCGCGCGCACTGCCCGCCGTCGCCGTGGCGGCTCGAGTGCGTCGGCGCGCTCGCGATTATTACACACGCGGCGCACGTGCAGGCATCCCCCAAGCCTCGGCGACGGCGTCGGCCAAGTCAAGCGCGCGCGCGTGTCGATAATAAAGGCACGAGAGAGAAGGAGAGAGAGAGAGAGAGAGAGAGAGAGAGGGACCCTCGTTCGAGGGGGTCGTTACGACGTGCGCGCTTTTACCTTCGTTTTCTTCCTTTTTCTTCATTTTTTTTTTCTTTTTGTTCGCCGCTGCTGCGCTGTGCCTCTCGCTACTATACTTGCCTCCTCTTTCTCTTGAGGGAGAGATTTCTTTCGGGATTCGCGCTGCTGCTGATGCTATGGGGTCGTGGTGTGTATACGTGAGCGGACGCTTGCGGGTGTGTGGGTGCTGCTCTTTCGATCGAGCGCCCGAGTGAAAATTGCGGAGATAGCGCGATAGGGTGTTTACGGGGACGGTCTCGCCTTTCTTTTTTATGTGTCATGGGGAATTCGCCCCGGTGCACGCCGCGAGGGTGTCGCTTTTTTAATTAAGTTTCTTAATTGGACTGGTTAATTGCGGAATTTTTTTCTCCCCGCACTGGATGCGGCAGCTCTTTCTTTTTGCGCGCGATTCCGGCAACCGGCGCGAGGAAGATTTAGTGATTGCTTAGATTGGTTCAAGGACGCACTTGTATAGCTTGTCACACGAATTAATTACACTGGTATATCTACATTCTATAAATTTATGTTAATTTATTAAATAAATATGCTAATTTATGATCAGATTTTACGAAGGAGTCGTTGAATATTTTGCAGAAATCGCGATAAGGGTACTTTTGGTGGATCATAATTATTTATGACAGGATTGCATTATGATACGTAGTATTATATCAGCGCGTATACATTTCGAAAGATTAATATTTCCCAGACACGTGTAGCAACCCCCGCCGCGAGTGCATTAAAAAAAAAAACAAAGGCAGGCGAAAATCCTTCGCTCCAGACTAGCGCGAATTAGAAAGAAAAATGTACGACAAGGGCGTCGGAATTAAAGCGAAAGTTTGCGCAGTCGGGGTGTACAACATGCTAATTTAACCAGCCCGGCAGCACAGAGCTGCGCGCGGCGTTCCTAAAATTACCGCCTCCCATTCCTGGCCCCCTCGTCGCTTTGTATAAAACCAGAGTCAAACGCGAAATTCGCCCGGAGTCCAAAATAAATACATTAATATTTCATTATCCAGCGTGCGACAAATCCTCATCCCTCTTTCCCGCGATATATAGAAAGCTTCCCGCAATCCCCTGAAGCGTCGGCGAGAAAGAAAAGAAATATTCGATCGACCGCATCAATTTAGCCGGCTTGTCCGGCCGCGCCGGCGAAACAAACCACCCCCATCGAAAGTCCGACTATGGTCGGGCGAGTCGATCGGAAGGGACGCTTCCTTCCGTCGATGTGGCGGTCAAAGGGTTAGGGCCCCCGGCGTCTTTCCGCCATCCCCCGTGCCTCCGGGGCACTACCCTGTACTAACATATATATACGATATATACACATCTGCATGTGTATATGAATACATGTATATATAATACGAGCGAGAGGAGATGCTCGCGCTAGAAAATAGCGGCGGCGTCGGTGGCACGTACAACGCGGACGCCTATTTATTGATTTCCCTTCATTCATTCCGTCGCGCGCGCGACGGACGTCGTGAACTCGCCGCCTATTCGTCCTTGTCAAGCGGCGCGACGCGCCGGCGACTCGCCCTCGTATCGCCGACGCGCCTATATACCCTCCACCGTCTATCCAGCGACTCGGCGTTTTTCGCGCGGAAAGCGAGAGGCGCGCGTATCCCGCTTATCTCGAGTTTCGGAGCTTTCAGCGGAGCGAAAGTAGGATACAGGAGGGATGATGTTTAGTGCCGCGTAAAACGCGGCAGCGCCGCCGGGCGCCGGCAGTCTAACTGATTGCGGGGTTAATGCCGATTCGGACGGCGCCGCTTTTTTTTTTCTTCGCTGGGTTTTATGTCGACCTTTTTTTTTGTACGTCTTTATTATACGAGCTTTGGTTGTTCGAAATATTTGCCGCGCGATAATGTTGAGTTTTGCTGCGTTCAGCTGCTTTTTTTTTTGCTACTCGTTCGTTTGATGGTTATAATGGTGTCAGTGTCGTCTCGCCTGCTTTTAAAGCTGACTCGCGCGCGCGAGCGCTGCCTACCATCATAGAGACATTTACCCTAGCTCAAACGCATGTCGTTGACATAGTTGGGATCCATTCTTTCAAAAGTTGTTCGCTCTATTTTTTTTTTCTTTGGAGAAGAGCGGATGCATATTTATGACCAGTTTTTCTTTTTTATTTAAATTTTACGCCGCTGGAATGATTTTGCAGAAAATATTGCGAAAAACAAAAATTTCAAATAAGAAACTTTTATTAATTTATTTATTTATTTATTTATTTATTTATTTATTTATTTAAACCAGTTAATAAAATTACAACTTTGGAAACCTATGTGATCATAGGTCCCAGTAGTAATTCCTATAGAGGTAAAGTAAATTTACCTGTACATAGGCCTGGCTAACTAAAACTAGAGTTAAAAACTAAACTTACAAACTAAAAAACTCAAAATTCATTTTAACAATAAACAGTGTTAAAGTGCTCTAGTATCAATAAATTTGTATATTAAATATTAAAATTTAAAAATTTAATAATTTGCCTTAATCCATTAACTAATATTATATTACTATGACACGTGCGAACATTGAAAGTACAATAAATTAACGTCGCAGGGTATAACGAGATTCAACGGAGAGTGTACTGTATAGAGCGCCAAAGTGTCAAGTAAAGGTGGAAATGTAAAGCTGAAATTGCGGCAATAAATTCCGCAAAATTCAGTCGCAGATTCGCAATAGGGCATTTGCAGGTGGCAATATTTTCTCATCAGTGAAATCCGCGAAATGCTACAGGAGTGGGAGGGTATAAAAAAGTTTTCCTAAAATCTCGCCTGATTTATTTGTCGCGCGTAACTTTAAGCCGGAGCACACTTAGTCGGCAGGCCTCGCGTGTGCGCGCCTCTGAAAGCTAATGCGTGCACTTGCGATATAGACATATATAAATATATATATTCACACAGCGTAGGTGCACTAACGTACAAGTATTGACTGGTTTCTTCTTCGTCCCTTGCAGATTCCTCTCAACTGGGTCGGCCGCTTCTACTCGCTTGGCACTCAAAATGCTGTTCGTTTTATGGTAAGTGCAGCGTAGACTGCTACATACATATACATGTATAAAATACATAAAAAAAAATAGAAGCACCACCGTAAGGAGCCGCGGAGGAGGCAAGAAGCTCTTTACTCCGGCCTTTTTCGCTTTGGCACCGAAAATTCAATCCAGTCCATCAATCGCGACCGAGACATCCCTTTTTTTTTATTTTAACCGTGGGTTTGACGGACGGATTGACTGGCGCGCGAGGCGACGCGCGCTCAATCGAATTACTCTCCCGCGACGCGCAACTTGATTTTCTCGCTGAAAATTTGATACCTTACGGATGACGCACGCTGGGCTTTTGTCATCGGATTTGTCCCTTTTCTTTCCAATTTTTATTTTCAACCGCTGCTCTTTCTAAAAAAAAGAAGGGCCGAGGGTACTTGTTGCTTCTCGCGAGATAATTTTCTTTTTATCGAGCGACTCGCTTACTTTATATGTGTACCTCGCCATTTTCGTGATCGAACATTATGCGAAGGCAATTTTCATTGCGTATCAGCGCATATGGGGTATATTGAAACGTTCGGTCCGTTGGAGAGGTTTGGCGCCGCAGCCAATACCGCCGGCGGTATCTGTAGATTGCATCGATTCGAGATTGGCACGTGAACTATTTTAATTTAAAATTAATTAAAATTACATTCTCGCGCCAGAGCAGTCGATATCAAGCAATAAATATAACGGCCGAGTGACAGTATTCTCGAATACTTTTCTTAATTAAGTGAGCGCCGGCTGGCGCCTCTTCATTAAAGTTCGATTGCGCCTACGCACTCCAACATTTTTGCTCTTTTCCCTTACAAATAAAAAAAAAAAATTTCACTGCCTTCATTTTCGCTCTATTATCTTATATATAAATGAAATAAAATAAAATACTGCGAATGGCACGGGGCTCTTACATAATTTTCCGCAGCGTTGGCCGCGAGAGTCACAACCTCCGCGGTGAGCGTGATATAAAAAATGAATTCGACGGGCGCGAGGCGTAGGACACGTTTGAACGTAAAAATAGCGGCCGTTACAGAGACACTGCGCAAAAAAAAAAGAGATTATCTCCGAAAGAGCGAGTTTATGTACGCGAGGCCGGTGCTCGTTCCGGTGACCAGGCTAACTCAGGATCAAGCCCCCCGCATCAAGCGTAAAATCGTTTTGATGTCGCCCATCTTCCCTCGGTCGCGCTCATAAACAATGAATATTTTTTTCCGGGGCCACGAGCTCGCGCTGCCTCAAAAATCCCTTTATATGCGGCGTAAAATAATTCTGCCGATATACGGCTTTGATTTTTTATGATCGGTATATTATACAAAGGAATTATACACATTTTTGCACGTTTCTTTATATATTTATAGAACTCTTTTTTATTCTTATTTTATTTATAAAACAGAGGCGATAAATGTTTCACGAGGGTGATAAAAATAAAAAAAGATTTTTACGAATTTTATACGAAATTAACTATGCACCAGAGTATTATTAAAATATTCGTTAAATAAACCGCATAATTCCGTATAATAGGAGGAAAAATAAAGCGTTAAGGTTTCTTTTAGGCCAAGCTTTAACGCGAGTCTAAGAATCGAAAAAATCTTCGTTTCCTTGCCAACCCCCGACGTTATCCGCACTCGTTAAATTCGTCGGAGCCCCGACGTAAGTCGGCGGATATATATCGGAACCTGGAATCTCGGAGCTCGCTTTTCCATAATAGAATTGAAAACGACGCTATTTGTAGATGCTTCTCGCGCGAAAAAAAAATCCGTCGTCTTCCACATTAGCGCGTACATATACCTGGCAGCTGTCATAAACTCGCGAGTGAAGGGGCTGGGCGCCATTTTAAAATCGTTCTATACGTACGGGAATATTTTAAACAATATTTCACGCTTAAACAGTCAATTATTGTGTTTAAAAATATACATCGCGCCTGCACACATTTTTATTTTTAGGACATATCGATTATTTTAAAGCCGTTACGTAACAATTTACTTTTTTTTTTACCAAGCCTTTAAGTTGAAGTGTTTTATTAAAGATTTTTTATATAAAAAAAGAAAAGAACTTTTAAACTAATTAGTTAATTGCGCTAAAAACGAGAAGACCTCGTTTAAAAAGCACAAAGTGAGTCCAAAAGTACAAAGGAGGATAAAAAAAATTGCTACACCCGGAGAAATTTTGAAGAAGAAAAAAGGTGTCGTCGTTTGAATGGCTTATTTATTCAAAAGAAACGCTCAAAGTAGGACACGATAGACAGAGATAAAGGGGAAGATGCACACAATGAACTTGGCGTCGGTGTCGGGCCGTTTATTCATGTGCCCTCTCGAAAGTCGGAGTTCGTCGTCGAGCAACATATTCTTTGACACATTTCGCTGATAAGCTCGGAAAATACGCCGACGCCTCGCGTCCCGCGTATAAATCACTCGATTACCTTCTCCCCCTCCGTCCCCTCGTCTCATTTTCCATCAGACACCGCGACCAGCATCAGCCTCCTTTATTTCCCGCGCCTCTCCCGCACTTTTCCTCCTCCAACCCCGTACTCGAGAGGCGCGCCTCAAAGCTCCGCGACGGAAGGAGCGCGCGTGTTTTTTTCACCGCGTCGTACTCGCTGACTTCGTTTCGTCGCTAACAAGTTCCGGATCTCAGGGAGAGTTATTTTTCGAGCGCCACGGAGATGGAGAAAGCGAAGGCGCCCTGCGCGTTGTCGGAAGAATTTAAAAAGTACCTCGTCGGCGCGTAACATTGCGACGTCCGGACTCCGAGAGCGAAAATTACTTTTTAGGCAGGATTCCAAAATATTGAGGAGACCTCGTAAACTTATATACGTATCTCGGCTTCTCGAGGCGGGTCGACTGCTCGCTTCCCGGGGCGTGACAATTTTTCCTATTTCCAGAAACTGGATCGACTTTATTCTTATCGGTTGCTTAAGATTTAAGCATCCTACTGAAAGTTGCAGTGCCGTTGTATTTTATTAATGTTTCTCGCAGACTGTTCAACTAAATTTGAAAACGTGATATAATTGTTGAAACCTTTCGATTAATAACCAAATCGAGATCCTGTAAATTTCAATTTTGCAAAATTTCTTCAGTTATATAAATATACCATTATTGCAAAAACCGTCTGTTTCAGATTTGTCTTAAATATTTTACTTGTTAAAATTTACTGTTTAAACGCAACGTACAGTAATCAAATTTGTCATTGATAAAATTATTTTAAATTTACACAAATTTTTTGCTTTTATGATCAGTGATTAATAAAAAGTGAGCAACAATGTATATTGTATTATTAGACACATTGTGTTCACATTTCCAAATTTAGTATCATTTAAAAATTTTTTTTTATAAAATTTACTTAAGTTAAGCAAAACTATAGTTATACGTCGATACCTCACCGTAACGATACAATATCTGCGTCATATATACGATGTACACTCGATAATGCAGTGCAATTTTTATAAGGACTTTTTCTCGCGAAACGCTACAAAAATGTCCATAAAAATAAGTGCACTGACGTGGGGTAGTATAAAAATCAAATTACATCCCAGATGAATAACTAAAACGGTTAAGTCTAGCGGGGGGGCCAGGATTGACGCGGCCGGGGCAATCTTCATCGTCACTTATTAACGAAGGGCAGATAGCGAGCGAAATCAAAATTAGCGTACATAAGATCGCAGGCAGAACCAGCCGTTCCGGCCGCATTCTCGGCGGGGCCGGCGCGTCCCGGGCTTAATCAGAAGTATCGGAAAACGATTAGGCGAGCGAGCGAACGAGCGAGAAGCGAGGCGCGATATCCCAAATTCGTACCTAAGATTAGAGAGCCCGGCAGCTCGCGCTCCTCTCGCTAATAGGCAATCGGCCGGCGAACCCTGATCATGCCCATAGGCGAACACATCAGCTCACGATTATTCTTCTTCGTTGCAGACAAAGCGGAAAATCGCGCGTCCTCGGAAGCTCGTCGAGCGTCGGCATTGGCGGCTTGGGTCTGATCGCGGTCCCCGCGTTAGCCGGTCATCACCACGGCGGCGGTGACGCCCCATCAGCAGCGACAGCAGCAGCAGCAGCAGCAGCAGCAACAGCAGAGGCGCCGCCAGCTGGGGACCGAGGAGGAGGAGGAGGAGGAGGTCGTGCCAGCGTTAGCGGAGGAGGCGTCGGAGGTGGGGGCGGCGGAGGAGGCGGCGGAGGAAGAGGTGGCCTGCGCCGCGGCGCCAACGACCACGGCTGCGACGTCGGCGGCTGCGGCGGCTGCTGCTGGGGCCGCGACCACGGCGGCGACCGCTGCTGGCGTGGGCCGCGCGACGGCGACGGCGAGGCGCATGCCTTACCTCGGGCCCGACATGACCACTACCCGACTGTCCGCCATGTTCTACACGGTCGAGGTCGGGGACACCAAATTCACCATACTCAAGCGCTACCAGAACCTCAAGCCCATCGGTTCCGGTGCGCAGGGCATCGTCTGGTGAGGAAACATCTCCTTCGACTGTTCGCGATCACGATGCGAGAATCGCGTCGTTTGACCCTTTACACTGAGAAAAAAATATAGTAACAGTTACTAGAAAGTTACTAGATTTTCTAGTAACATATGGCGCACACTA
>JAWWEP010047965.1:0-11462 GCA_035582995.1 Sycophila quercilanae | reverse complement strand
GTTCGGCTCCGTCGGCCTACCCCCGACTATCCTGTCCTCTTGGTTCGATAGGCCGCATTCTTTAAAAATTAATAAAGGAACTTTGTTAGTTCGAAACTTTTGTAGCATAAATCTTGAGATATTAAACGAGTGTAGGGTCTAAGACCACTTTTTAATGAAATATTACTGTAAAGTTTAAATTATTCTCAAAGAATGCTTCTCGTCGCATTTACACTGTCCGTAAGATATTTTTCTGTTGTTGGAATTTCTAATTGTTTTCAAAAGTAAAATTAACAAAGTTTTTCTCCGGATTGTAAGTACTTGAAATATTTTGAAACGCACCGTTTATAAACTATAATTATTACTGGTGGTACATAAAATTGAGAACTTAAGAAGGAAAGTAATAGAACTTTAGATCTCAGATTTTGTTGAAACTATGGGAAGGTTCCTTTGTAGAATAATAAAAGAAATAAAAGATTTTAACGCGCTATCAATTTTTGAATAATTTTTTACAAATTGTATTCTGATTAAATATTTTCACATGGATTATGCGCAATTGTTTAAAATTATATGCGATTGTATAAATATTGAATTATAGAATAGAATCATTTTTTGATACAAATAAGTGCACGCAATGACTGTCTACAATTAGCCTATAAATCGTATCAAAATTTCCATATGGGACAAGTGACATTAGCATGCAGAGCGCGACGCCTAAAGCAGTCTCGTGTGAACTCACCGCAGGTGCAGTTTCGTATATTCTCGCCATCGCCGGTGGCCGAGCCGCTGGCGCTCTCGCCGGTGCTGAGGCCGCCGCTCCCGAAGCTGACGTCGATGCCGAAAATCTCGTCGAAGAAGATTCGCCCAGTGCGATTGTTCGTCACACCCTGAAAAATCCAGAGTGTCATTAGAAGCTGAAGAGGGGAAAGTGACACTGCGAGCCTCGCGCGGAATAATGGGTCAAGGCCTTACTGTCTAGGCGTCTTCCTAAACGCTAATTCGGAGATTTAGACGCACGTCGGGCCGAACGGAGTCGTCGGAGATAACGCCTCGTTCTCAGTTACGTCAGACGGAATTATTTCGAGGACGAGTTTTTTATTCTTCGAGGAGACGCGAGTATTGGGTTCTTATTGGAAAACTTTGCCGCCGCCGAAGGTGGATGGTCGATTCGGTGGGTATTTAGGTCTTAGGTAACTTTTGCCTGATGAAAAAGTTTACTTTCGAGATCACAAAAGAGGAGAAGTGTATTTCCAGTGCGCTAAAGTAAAGGAAGATTTTTTTACTTGCAGCATTTCTAAAAAATTTCTATCCGTTTTTTTTTTCTTTTTCATTTTGTGGACTCTGTGTGAGCTGAGTTATCATTAGAATAATGAGATGCGATGTTTTAGATAGAAATAACTTCAGTGACCTACTGCGTCAGAAATCGTGCGACAAAAGAAAACCGTTTTATTCAAATCCGGATCCTGAACCTCCTTACACTCTTCTTATTAGTATGTAGGATAAAACGCTTGTTATTAATAATTTATTGCAATTATACTCTACTATGTATTTACTTAAAAATGTACGTGTGAACCGGGTAAATAAAGTACAAGATCCTATAATACAGCGTTTATTGAATACAGACCTTTATCAGTTACAGAATAATTTTTGGAACAATTACTTACTTTTTCGATGTACATTGGCCTTACAATATGTATTTTTCCTGTTGAATGTAGTCAATAAGGGCTACCGAAACGTCAATAATGTATATATTAATTATTTAGCCGGTTTGTACGAGATCCTGTTAAATAATACTATACAAAAATCTTCCTCCGCAAAAAAAAATAAAAAAATAATCAGTGAAACTCGCAAAGAAAAATAAAAAAATGAATTTGTACCGATTTGATTACGAAGAAAAGCCAAGGAGAAACGTTAAATTTCTTACTAAACAAATTAAATTCTTTTCAACGAGTGTATAACGAAATGAAATTGTATCAATCTAATATGAGTCCAAGGAAAAAGTCATGAACTATAAAGAGACAAACCTTAATTCAAAGCATTCGATGTTCAAAAGAAGCTACTCATCATACATCACCTCGAGAACCCCGAAAACAACATTATCACTCCACCAACAAAAAAAAATAGTTAAACAAAAAAATTGCAACAGAAAAGACGCACAAGAGTCAGCTACTTCCGATATCTATTAAAAAAAAAAAAAAAAAAAATGCCAAGGCGAGAACGTGGCCAGCGAAAGGCGTGAATCGCCTCGACATTAAGTATTCGAGGCGCAATCTCCGGGGACGCGTTAGAAACGGCAAATAAAAAATAAAAGCGACGCAGGTGCACACTTACGAATTCATCCGCTGGCTTGGCCGTCGTCCTCGTCGTCCACGCCTGGTGTCCCAGCAGCAGCAGCAGCAGCAGCAGCAACGAAACGGCCGGACCGGCACTTCGCGACATTTCGACGCTGCGGCGCGTGTCGCCGCGACGATCGGCGAGTCGGATACTGAGGCGTCGGACTCAGCGGACGGGCATCGCCGTCATCTCGCGTCAAATCCCCGGGAGTAAAAGATCGCCCGGCCGAGAGTCTACGCGCCGAGGCAGCGCCGATCTCGCTTTCACTGCGGGCCGGACTTTCTTCGCGGCGAGGCGCCGGTGAAACTTGCGCTTATTGCTTCATTTTTTTTTTTGGTCGTGCGCGAGGCGGCCGCTCGGAAAAAGAGGCGAGCGGAAAATCGAAAGGGGGAAGGGGGCGAAGCGGAGAGCCTCGTGGGAGGCGTTTAGGCCATCCTTCAGGTGGGTGAAAGGTGAGGGATTTTTCAGCGGCGTGGTTTGAAAGCAAAAGTACTTGTGTGTATATTATGTACGGCGCTTCGACGTTCTTAATGTGGTGAACAATTTTTTTAGATTTTATAGCAGTGTGTATACAACAAAAGTCAAGGTCGGTTTATCTTGAAATCTTATCTCTCTTTATGTCACCGTTAACCCAGTAATTTATGGACTGACTCTTCTTTTTTTTTTTTTTTATATACGAACTTCGGACTGTCCTGACCTCCTTTGCACGAAGCTACTCGTACAATGGCACGGCGATTATGTAGTTTCTTTTTTTTTTTTAGTTTATTAAGAGTATAAATCGTTTTTTTTTTATGAAATTGTAAAAACGGCGAGCTTTTAAGTTTTACGGTGGGATGAATTGTGCGTTATTAAGTCGTTTATGCCACTCCGAGAGTGCATTCGATTTTTTTTTTCTCACGGGGCAGTAGTTCAAGTGGAAGGTCGTTCCATTAGGTGAGTTTCTTATGGCGCTTGGTTTACAGTGTCTTACCGTAAATGAAATGACTACTTTTTATTTTGGATGCAATTGAAACGTTTTTATCGCAATAATCGGTGGCAATTTATTTATATTTATCCCAGAACGAGGGGATGCATTATATGCGCTACTGAATCAATTATTAATGGGTTTCGAGGAATATTTTTTTTTTTTATTTCCTTCGTCGCGGTAAATTCCTGTGTCTTAATATAGACCAGTCAATTGGAATATTCATCCGTCGCTGTAATAAAATCGAAAGTTTTTTTTATTATGTGCTAATTACATACGATATAACGAATTGTCCTGACCCCGTTCCGTCTTCAAGGCAAAGTTTATATATTTTTACGCGCAAATATTAGCGGCAGTCCTAGCCGTTGACTCTACTGCGCTTAGCGGACCGGATAAATTCAAGTGAAATTTCCATATCGCTTCACACCTCCGCGGCGGCCGAATCGTTTAAAATCAACAACAATCATGCATTTGCCCGGCGTCGCGGTCGGACCGTCAGTTTCACTAACCTACATCGGCCCCGTTGAAAGCAAAACGATTCCAATACACACGGCCTGCTTTCGGAACTGCGCTCCTCTTTTATATATGTACGTACATACGTACGTATATAAATATATATATGTATATACGTACATGTATGCGCGTGCATATATTTTTTTTTAATTCACCACCTCCGCCTCTTTTTCCTCTCGACAGTTTTTTCCTCTGGATTTTCCACGGTCATTGTTGCGCCTCTCTTATACAAACGACAACGACTGAATGAGAGGATGTAGTGGAGGTTGGGGGAAATTGAGGAATTCAAAAAAAAAGTTGATTAATCATCCGTCGGATTTTGACTTGCATAATTATCTTTTTATTCAAACGTTTCACTTGATTAAACTACATCACAGGACCTCACGGAGGCCAACTTTTGCGATTTACATTGGACTAGACTTTCTTGGGCTTTCGTGGTTGCAGGTATGATAAGTAACAAAATAACAGTAGTAATGGCATCGTTAGGACTTTTTTTTTGTATTACGCCGAAATATCGTTGCAGTGGCTTTTTCTTCTGACCCTTTTTGTAAAAAAAAAGGGTCATCCAGAGATCCGTCAAGTAGACTTTGGTCTGTATGATATGTGGCGATTCTTTTTTTGTTGCACTTTTCGTTTGTTTTTCGTTAATTCGGTCTCGAGCAAACGCACTCGCCGTTCAGGCGATTGGCGATCCATCCGTTTTTAATGTAGTTGGTGACTTTGGTGTAGATTCCTGGGAAGCTAGGCCTGGCGCAGCCACGTCCAAATGAGACAATGCCTTCATGGAAAAAGGAATCATTTTAAATAGTTAATAAAAATTAATAGTTAATAAAATTGTACTTAATGGTTTTAATAAGCGCAGATTATTTAAAGCCAATCTTAGCAAATTAATAGTTAAACAATCATATCAAATTTTTTTTAAAATGCATCAAGTAAAAATATTTGTCAGTAATGTTTCTCCCTGAACAATAAAAATGAATATTAATGAAGTATTCATGGTCGCTTACCTAAAACTTCCATAGAACCTTTACCACCGCGAACTTGGAGTGGACCGCCGCTGTCGCCCTAAGCAATGCAAAAGGCATGTAAGTTATTTCTTTCATCGTAGATTTTTCTTTTTTTTTTTTAAATTTTATTATCAAACATTTTTTTATTATTTCGTAAAAATTGTGATAATAGATTCACTTTTACTATCTAAAGTTGAATTAGTGGAAATTCCACTAATTTTTTTAGTGAACAGATTTTTCACTAATCAATTAGTAAAATTCACTATCAATTAGTAGAATTTCACTAATTGAAATAGTAAAAAAATGTTCAACTTAGTTGTATTAGTGGAAATTAATAATTATTCACTATTTCAAATAGTAGATATATCTAATAATTCATAGTGGAGGACTTTGCACTATTAAAATTAGTGCATAGTCACTATGAAATAGTGGTTTTTCACTCATTCAACTTTAGAGAGGCAGTTTTTATCAAAAGTATCAAGAAAGAGGAAAAAAGCCAATGCGTAAACTTACGCTGCAGCTGTCAAAATCTCCCTTGAGATAACCGGCGCAGAACATATTATCAGTCAATCGGTTGTGAGCATATTCGGATTGGCTGCATTCCTCGGGGGACATGACTGGCAGCGAGACCTGTCTGAGTTCGTCACTGAGGGGGCCGCCCTCGGAAATTCTGCCCCAGCCAATCGCCGTGGCCATGGTTCCAACATAGTCGAATGTATCTGTAAGCCGAGGGGACGCGATTAGCATGGGTGTTTCGACCCTCCTAAAAATGGCTTATTGTATCCAATTGAAATCGCATTCAAATTTGTGAAATTTTGATTGGAACAAATACGAAATTAAAATTGGATTTAATTGTTTTTTTGTTGTATCATGAATCAGATTCAATTGGCAATTTCTAGCAGGGAAGCGACCGTCTCCTCTAAATATGAATAAGTAAATTTCACTTCGAATAAGTATAAATTTCTGCATTTATTCATATTTAGAGAGTAAAGGAATCGCAAAGTGAAAAAGATGGCGAGCAGTAGTAATGAGACTCACCCGCATCTGGTAAACAGATAGTTTTTACATCTCCGTCCAAGTTCACTGGCGTCTCGAGTTCAATTATGGCGATGTCATTGTTGAATTTTACCCTTTCGTAATCCTTGTGCGTGGTAATTTTCTTTATGCGGTGATGTGAATCATCCGCGAACTGGAGTTTGAAGTACTTCGGATCGAATCTAAAAAGTTTTTTTATTGACTCGTTTTAATTTTATTTCTATGTTCAATTGTTACTTTATTAAATGATTTGTATAAATAGCTAAAATTTTTCTTTAATTGTCCCGTAAATATATATGGCTTCCTCTGGCGAAAGCTCGTAATTTTATATTTTTTAAAAATCGTTTATTTTTACTTCATTATTATCTTCTCTTATTTTTAATTAAAAATGTAGATATAACTGTAGATATATTTTTCGTAAAAGGAAATAACTCCACCTTTTCCGGTAAAAGGGCAGGGGAGCTAAAAATGAAAGACTTTCTCAACATCTACGATTCTCTGCTATAAAAATATGCAGAGTTTTGATTATTATCTTGTTCACGCTTATCACTAATAATTACAAAAAAAAATTATAAACTAAAATTTAAAAAGCGAGAATGACATTTCGAACGTATTAAAGTCCTGACTCTTAAAAAAACTTTAATTCAACATTATTTAATAAAACAAAATAATAATAATAATAAACAAGCTTTAATGAATATTTACCCGTCTATGCAGTGAGTTGCGGTAAGGATGTGTTTTCTTGTAATCAAACTACCGCCACAATGATGACCATCTTGGTTCATTATCCGAACTACCCAAGGGAATTCGTAAGCGGTCGCAACATCGCCGTTTACAATTCTCCTTTGCCGGGTAATACCGCAAACTGCAAGTAAAAGCAGCCGTAATTAAATAGGCCCCATATACAAGAGTGCAATTACCGAAAGTATCCAAATCCTTTGACGAGTCTTTCTAACGATGATAGATTTGTTAAAAATAAATTGATCGAAATTAGAACTTTTCAATCCTCTGTGAGAACAAAACGCGTGATACTGCAAAATAAGATTTTTATTGCAAATACCCAATTTATAGAAAAAAAAATCGATTGAAATGCAGTAATTGTTCTCTTAAAATAAAAACATTTTTTTTTTCATTTCAGAACAATTACTACCACTTGATGCACTAATTATCAAAGCTCCTTGAAATAAAAAAATTTGTTTAATGTAATAAATAGAAAAAAATGGATTTTGTCAATTAAATGAAAAAATTAATGCAAGTGAAAAGGAAATAAAAGGATAAAAAAGTCTCGCTAAGTTGGAAATTGACACTTATATGATCAGCTTGCTTTCATCCACTGGATTTATAGTTACCGCAATCGTCGCACGTTTTCAGATCACCTCCGGGGTAGAGCTTTTCGTAGAAATTACCCGAATATACGGGATAGGGTGATGGAGAACCACCGCTTCCTAAAATCTGAAGTTAGCAGTATTTAATTTGCGTTTTACTTTATTATAAAGAAAGATCTTGTTCCCAACAAAATAAGAAAATTCACCCAATTTTAATCGTAATTTATCTTTAACGCGTCGATTAATGGCAATCGCAAACTTAACAACTCCTTAAAACGCGTACATATATATTTGTTACAGAATAATTGATCGGCGCTTTTAAACAAATTCATAATTTAAAATATTTTAATCTAAAATAAATCGTAATCCTATCCGTAAAAGACCCCGTCGTTGCTAATTTGTCATTTTTATCGCGAGCTTTCAACAATGCAAAAACTGTGTCGCACAATCGTACCATTTATGCATCAACTATGCGGATAAAAATTACAATAATACACCTGCTTCAATCAGAATGAAGTCATATGATTTAAAAAAAAGAAAATGTATTCCATAAATATTTATAATAAATGTATTTTTTTTTTCTTAAAGTGTAAATTTCATTGTTCAATAAATTTTTATTCTTTTTTTACAAACTAATTTTACTTTTAAAAAAATTGTTAAATGCAAAGTTACTTAAATTTTATTGATTAAGCTCAACCACGATATTTGTATACTATATTACGATATTTATGTTTAAATTGTTATCAAATGTATTTCTTTTTAAAGTAGGTTAAAAGTCCGTTAATTAATGAAATAAAATAAAATATGATAAAATAAAAAAGAAGGAATAAATGAAAATCGTTTAAACAAAAACTTAAACCACTTGATTTGAGCTGAATAAAGGGAAATTTGGCACTCACCGTTTTTGTAAGGATCCGTGCCTCGCTTGAGATCGCGAAAACGCAGAGCAGAGCGGCCGCGAGGCGCAGCGCCGAAGACGATCCTCTAACCATTGTTATGCACGAGAATGACTCTGGGAAGTCAAGCAATCAGTACTGAGACGGGAGGGTAGCTTTGGAATCTACTCGGGCCTCTGCGTCCGCTCGTCCCTTGCGCCGATCCTCAAGTCTACCTAGGCTTGGCTGGGTTGGGCGAAAAGTGACGATTGCCTGCCGTTTTGCCGGTTTTATAGTATATTATAACTAATAACGTGGTGAGGTACGCGGGCAGGTGGGGGTCGGCTCACCTTGGCCGGTGCGTCTGCATTGGCAGAGACGCGACCTTTTTTGAGCCGCCGTCACCGCCGCCGGCGATGACGCAATTTATCGGGTAACGCGTGTGTAACACCCTCAGTCCTGTTCATTGGACTCGAGTCGGGCTCATTCGCCAACATCCCCACTCGGCCTCATCTCGGCTTTTGTCTTTGCGAATTTTCGCGTGCTTTTGTCGTCATACTTAGAGGCTTACTTAGATTACTTTTTAGAGGCTCTTCAGGGAATTTTTACGTTAGCTTTGGCAATTGTTCAGTCGAGCGCAATTTTATTCATTACTTTTACTTAACAATTGCTGATCATTATTTTTCATTTAAAAATTTAATTCAATTGAATTGTTTGAATCAGTGAATCTATTGATTCGCGCTTTATGTTTAAATATCATTAGGGTTAAATTTAAAACTTTGATGTATTCAAAGATGTGCATTTATAAGTACACATCTTTTAAATTAACTTGAAGTGATTCGCTGCTTAAAAAAGAAAATTTACATTTTTAACTTAACTGTTTTTAATGATTTTACTTAATAATTATTCTTCTTATGAAACATATTTGACTCCTGCGATCTTACTATATGCTTATTTGATTTTTTAATTTTAAGCTTCTTTTTTTAAATTATATGTATAGGCAGTAATTTACACTAAATAATTTTCTGTTCTAAATTAGAGTAAGCAATAATTTCCCTGTGAGAATCTATGAAGATATTGGACTAAGTCTTTTCTACAATAGGAAATTAAGATATATTACAAAATACTAAGAAGTATTCTTTAATTTTTTTTCCTTGAAAAAAAGTATTTATTTTCAACATAAATCTTATGTAATTAACACATGAAGAATAACAATCGCAATACACAATTCATTTTTTCGTGCCACACTATCAATTTAACTGGATCACCGTAAAAATGCAACGATGTCACATAATATTATTAAGTAATGCAATGTCAATTTTGCAATTTACAACTGTCGGCGAAGGTTGGCTTCATTTCTGATTGCATCGCTGAATACACGAAAAAGTGATAATGCAACGAATGTTTCTCCCAGTCTTATCGTTTTTAATAGCCCGTGTATAAATATTAAAATGGTTTAAGTGAATATACATATATGCATCTTTGTGTAACGACGCTCTTTCATAAAAAAGAAAGAAACTAGGTGATCCCGTAGTAGCGATTAATTTTTACAATACACGCCAATTGTTGATAAGTGATTCTGCACTTGTTTTTTTTTATTTAACCCGAGCCATCGTAATAATAATACAATGTACTGTTTCTTTCAATGAAGGCTACTTTAGAAGAATTTTTAATTTAGCGTGTTCTAGATCAATAAAAAAAATAAATAGAAAAAAATTGCACATCTCTTATTTCTCTTGTTTTTTTTTACATTCGGTTATTTGCAGATGAGATTTTAAGCTCGAAGACACTAAAGTGATCAACCCATTTAACAAAATTATGGACTGACATTGGAATACCGACATAAAATTTTAGTAAAAGATTAGATGTTCAGATAAGGACGGGGTCCCAATGAAGGTTGAGTGAAAATTTTTCGAACTTGGATTATTAAGACGATTTCAGAGGTACAACCGGGTCAATGTAATGGGGCGCCCTTGTTTTACAACATGAAGTGTCTTTTTACGCAGCTTCTTCGAATTGGAGGCAGACTATGCGGGCAGATGGAAAAATAAAATAGATATAGATTTTTCTCTGTGAGCTAAGGTAATTACAGTATACATAAAGAGTAAGAATATTACGACTCGACCCGAGCCTCGAATCACTAATTATCTCGGAAAGTAAAAGAGTTTCGATACGAAAATGAGTCTTTGACATATCAAATTAAGTAAATGCCAAAAATGTACATAGTAATAGAAATTTGGCAATTGTTAAAGGAATAAAACTATTTTCTTATTTATGACAGTTATTTATTGCTGATTTATTGCGAGTTGATATTTCTTTTGCAACGTGATGATATCATTTCCGGCGTCAATGTATCAAAATATTTTGATACCATTCAAATGAATTCAAATAAAAAAAATAGTTTTTCTGGATCTATTACAATATGTTGTTGTTATGAAGGTACAAATGATATTAATTTTGGCGAAAGCATTTATTTTAACTAACAAGTGTTAATTATTTGAAGATTAAATTCGCAGGTGCTAAACAAATGTTTTTATTCAAATTGTTTTTTATGATCGAAAGATGTCCAAAAAATAAAAATTTCTTATGTACATGTGCATTTGAAATGCAGAATGTATTAGCAATTATATTTAGACTAAGCTTTTTTTCCTTAGAATAATATTGACGCGAATAACTTAACAAAAAAGTTCTTAGATCTATTTATTTAAGAAAAAGAAAATGTGTTGTCTTTTGTTTTTAGTTATGCTTTGCGCGTGACATTGAGTTCAGTGGGTGATAAACTAACTTTAAGAAATACCAAATTTAACGAAAATTCAATTGAGACAAGAATTGATTCAGAGAGACAAGAAAAGTTTATATTTTACAGTATTTAGTAGACTCTTTAGCAACTTTTTTTTCAGGATACAGGGTATTTCTTGCAGACTGATTAATATTAATTAAATATTTATTAAACTATTAGAATAAAAAATATTATAAAATTGATTTCCTTATAATTAACTCCATGAAAAGTACTGAATTTTAAACTCGTCCCAGGTAATGATTCCAAATTTTGCAAAGGAATATTCTTTTAAAATTTCAAAATAAAAAATATAAATTTAAAGAAAACGTCATAATCGACCCTGAATCAATGGAGATGATATTGATATCTTACTGCATACACACAACATCTTTTAAAAATAGCTTTTTTCGACTCTCAATGACTTCAAACAAACTTTTATCACATTATCTCAAAACTTTTTTTATCACAATTGCAAAGCTTCCTCTATCAGGAAGCAAGAAATGTTGGAAAATTTCACGAAATAATACAATGCTATTAACGATAAAATCTAGTTGAAGACATTAGTACACGATTAAGAAAAATAGTCATCTTTAACAAATTCTTATCTTATAATTGTTACTAGAATTCAAACGCGCGCTTCGCGCGCTGATT
>JAWWEP010047954.1:0-11463 GCA_035582995.1 Sycophila quercilanae | reverse complement strand
ATTTTTTTATGTTCTACAACATATATAAAAATCATCAAAATCGGTGAGTTCGGGTTGGGTACCTTTCCTTGTAAGTAGTCTATTCTAAGTTTAAAAAGGAACTGATCATTTCTAAAAATTAATAGCAAAAATTCATTCAGAAAATAAAACTGTAAGTGGCTAAATTACAAAAAAATTAATGAAATCAGTTATATTATTTACTGATATAAGAAATCATTTTTCCTTTAAATTTGCAGTTTTTCTTTAATTCAACTTTAGATGATACTTAAATTAAAAAAGAATAATAAAAAAAGTTTAATTTAGTGAACAAAATTATTGAAAAGAGCTTCTATTATTTATAGTGACTGTAGAGGATCGATTTTCCGTCAATTTTTTTTTTTAGTTTTTTACTAATTCAACTTTACAGAGTACTTACATTAAAAAAAAAAGTAAAAAAAAAAGTAAAGAGCTAAAAGTAGTGAAAGTTTAAGAAACTAGTAAGACCTCTCTTACATAGTGATATAAAGGATCAACTTTATTCCTTCAATTTCGTAGTTTTTCATTACTTCAACTTTAGTGGGTACTTACACTACAAAAAAAAAATAAAGAAAATTTCAAACTACTTCCTTATCTCTATACATCTAAACATGCCATAGTAAGCCATCCACTCACCTTTTTCCTGTTATGCGCCCTGGCATACTCAAAGGCATACCGAATGATCCTCTCGGCGTTAGATTTAGATATGACCTTCATGCTCTCGACGACGCCGCTGACGGCCTCGTGCTCCAGCATGGCGTACTCCCCCTCGGTGTTCTGCCTGATGATGACGGTGTCGATGTTGTAGTGCCTACTGGGCACTCCGGGGTACGAGCGGCACTGCACCACATTCACGTAAAGGTCCAGCTCCTTCCTCAACAGTACGTTGCCCGAGAGCACCTCGGAGTCGGCGCTGCTGCCCGTAACCTCGATGTTGCCCTTGAGGGCGATTCCGTTACGGCGAATGGACGTGATCGCGTAATCCAGATCGTCGTTATCCTCGCTGGCGCTTATGTCGATCTGCTCGAAGTCCACCGGCACGCCCGCGAACTCGAACACCTGCGAGCGCATAAATCGTTCGACGCTTTCGTGAGCATTACGCGGAGCTTTGGCCGTGGGAGTCAACGGGACCTCCTTTATGTAGCCCTTCTTTTTTGTAATAATTTTAGATTATTATACTGTTTTTTTTTCTTTTCTTTTCTTTTCTTCTGGAGTCGATCATTGGTATTTTCAGCGGTATGTAATCTTTTTCTTTTCTTTTTTTGAAAAGTGTATAATTTTAGATTTTGAGGAAGATCGAATTAATACAAGGCTGATCTTGAAAGTCGAGGCTCCGTTTTTTTTTTATCTTTGAGATAATTCAATTTCTAATTGTAGCTGCGTTCGGTGTAACGACAGGCTTATAAACAGATAATTTGCAAAGTAATTACGCTCATTTATGACCTGTTGGGTATTAAGATGTTTCTTTTCTTTTTTTCTTTTGTATTTTGTGCAATAATTTTTGTTTAAGTGCAGAGATAAAATTAAACAAAGGATAAGTAACAAGTGTCTCGAGATAAGAGGTAACATTTCAGATATTGTTATTTCCTTTTATATTTACATTGTTTCACGAAATCCCATTTATGTAAAGAATGTTTCATAATAATTACATCTTAATTAAAATTATTTTTAAAAATTTACTTTAAGATTAAAAAAAGTATACAAATTCAAGCTAAATATAAAATTTATGGACTGTTGAAAAATAATTGATCGGTGAATATTCCAATTTTTTTCTAGATGTAACGTATAGTGGAGCGAGCGGAGAATTTAAATTGAACGCCACGTGCGAGCTATAGAGATAAGGATTTTCGTCTTTCCACGTCCCGCTGACTTAAGGTAACCGGAGTTAAGTTTCATTAAAGGGAATCCGGACGGCAGGAAATGTAAAAGCGATAAAATAAATTCATCGATCGAATGAAATAATAAACTAAAAATACTTAATAATATAATATAGCTGATTAACTTTTTTTTTAAATCAAGATCAGCTTTAGCAAAATTATCAACTATTCTAATCACAGCATTAATTGATTAACTAACAAACTAAGTAGATGTGATTCAAACTATTTAAAGATCTTTTAGAAGAACTATGAGTCGCTTCTGATGGATGTGAAAAGATAACATAACTAAGCATACTAAATCGATTAGACTCATTGTAAACAACCACACTCAGTTTTCGTAAGCTCTAGAAAACGCCTTATCGAGCGAAGAATTGGGGAAAGCTGGCGGGCGATAAGGTGCCCGAACAACTTCTTGCGAAGAATCTGGCGTCGCAAAGATAACGAAAAAAAAAAGGCCATTCAAATAATTTACTCGACACGTGCTCCGACGTATCTCGACTGGAGGATTCGCCGCAAATGACGTCGAAAGCGATCTAAAAATGAAATTTACCTCCTTTACGTAATCCATGAGCTCAGGGCCGATCCCGGCTCCGGGCAGCAACGTGACCGTGTGCCTGCCGCCGTAGTAAACTTGAGGCATGGAGACGGTCCTTCTCCTGGCACGCTGATAGTCCACCGCCGAGCACGTGGCGGCACATCGCTGGACACTTCCGAGACACTTTCTCAGTTTCAGACACTTGAACATGAACATCAGGGACATCTTGAGGAGGTGCGATCGCCGGTGAGGTGTGCAGGTGTCGAGGGCGGAGGCGAACCCTCGGCGATGCTGTGCTGGAGGATCAAAGGTTTCGTGATGGTTGGGCGAGGGGAGGGGACTCAACACTGTAACGGACTTACATACACTGGAGAACGGTAGCGACGAAATCTGGCCGGGCCTGCGGCTCCGAAATTTGCCTCGCTATATGCCTCGGGGAGTGCTATATTGATGTGGATTGACGAGTCGTAAGACTTCGCCATCTAACCGTCGTTCGGAGAACTCGTTTAACACTGAGCGAATTACACTTTAGGTGTAACCTCACTTTTCGTAGTATAGTCGTAAGATTTTTTAGCGCTTTCCGTCGTTCATTGAGGCTGCGGCTCCTGAAAATTAATATGCTTATGAAATGAGGAATTTCTTTTGTAGTATACGAAAATATATATGTTCAAGTTGAAATGGTGTTATTTTTAAAAAATATTTATTTTTAGCGATATAAAATTGTGCAAGGGTCCAGCCTAAAAGCGCCATCTTTATCGTATGCAAATATCAGGTATAATTGCGGGTGCATCGAAAGTGCAGGGGTGCATATAATGTCAACCTAATCTGTCGCCTATATTCTAGTGAAAAATAATATATAAAATTATAAATCTAAGTGTATCGACCTATTACTTTTAAATTATTAATTGTGTAAATAACAATGGTTTAGTATCATTTAAGAATATAATATAAGGGGTTAGCTATAGTTTTTGTAATCCATTAGTGTGAAACTTATTTTGTAATAATTTATTTCGATTATTTCATATATCCATGTAGTATGCATTTTTATATTGTTAAAAATTTTTGTTTTATATTTTTGTAATACTTTTTATAAACACTTTAAAATCGAAGGACAACTTCTACTCGTTTCTCATTTAAAATAAATAAATAAATAAATAAGTAAATAAATAAATAAAAAAGAAAAAAATTAGCATTCACGCTCGAAATAGAAAAAGCCCGACGTATAAACAAGTTTCGTCCAAAAGCGAAAGTCACACTGAGGATTGCCGAAAGCATCGCACGCCGCTTGCTTATATTTACCTTTTAACAGTTCAATCGGGGCCTACTGTTTCTCACCTTCCCGAAGGCAGAGAAGCAAAAGGCGAGAAAAGCCGCGGAGCCGACCGCGACTCTCCCACACGATGCCCGGACTCCCGCGGGGAAAAAGTATACGAGCGCCGCGCGTATATAATATAAGAGCGTTAATCATTTTACGGTGGGCGGTTTGCTCTTCATTTCGTGTGTCCCGGCCGACGGGATCTACTCTCTCTCCCACTCTCCATTCCTCACCGCCGGTGGACGTCTCGGGATTCATCCCGGAGATTTACGAAAATTTATGAATTTCCGGAAATTTACGGGACCGCGCGATGGGCCGAGGCTACGGATTGCTTTATTGTTTTTCTGTTGACGTTGTAAACGATGTGGGCTCGGGAGAGAGAAAAAAAAGATCCCTCTTCTTTTTCTTTTGTATTCTCGGGTTCTTTTATTACGCCGGCTGCGGAAAAAGTTTCTTTTATTACAGCTGCGGTAAATATTTGTACGTGCGATGCGAATGTTACCGGAGATTGTATATTAATGGTAATGTAGGTCTGATAATAATAATAATATATAACATTTACAGTGTGCATAAATGTGTGAGCTTAACATTTTATTTTTGAATATTCATCAGAAAGTGATTTATTAAATGCTCGCGTGAATTATAAGCTCTCCCTTCGAAGGTGATGGTCACAAAAAAAAAACTTATTTAACTTTCTATATATAATGCTACAAGCGTGCCTTCATATAAATAGTGGGAAAATTCTCTAGTCGTACTTAATGAAAATTGTAATTTAAGTAATTTAGAAAGTTTTAATTTGACGAGGTAGAGTATAATTACTTATTTTCTATATCATCATTGTGTCAATATTATCTCGGTTACACTCATTTAGGTAGATATAAAAAAATGTTGTGCTTATTCACGCGGAAAATACGACAATAAAAAAAGCAATATTATTAAATTTATAGCTACAAATTATTACGCGTATTAATGTTTAACGATCCATTTCGGTATTAGTTCAGTATTTATTCTTTGCAAATCATTTTTAAACAAATGTAGAGACAAATAACTAAATGAACTAAATGAATATAATTTATTTAATTATTTTTCTAAATTATATATTTTTATACATATTTGTTTTCAAGATCATTGTTAAACTTACTTTTTATAGCTCACGACGACGTATCTATTTAACGAAACGATACACAATTAGCATGCGATTGTACCTCGTAAATTACGAGTAACAGTCGCCGGCCCATTAACTTTTTGTTTATTAACGCAGCTCAGCGAGGAGGAGAATCCAGCTTTATAGCAAACGACGAAATAATCGCTGCTGCGCTCAATCAAGCCCGAAGCGCCCCCAATCATAGGGTCCGCACGAATAAACGAAAAGTCCCTAACTAACGCGGCAGGCAATAAAAGAGAATTTTATTCCTTCACCTAAATTACGAAAGTTTTATGCCGGAATTAAAGCGCCCGAAGGAATCCCAAAAAAAAATGCAACTTTAATTGATCATCGCGAGCGATTATATACGATCGCCGTGATTTCCATCTAACGAGCTCCGCGGCCCGACGGTGAGTGGAACGTCCGGCCGAGTTTCGGTATATAGGACCGGCCTATAAAAATTTACTACGCGCATGTACGTACACACAAAGTCGACGGCGCGTTTTCACGGGGAGCTGGAAAAAGTCGCGTGGGTGGGGGTATTAGTCCTCTTGGATCTTTCGCCGCTCGTTAATTGGCCTTAATGGGCTCTGGCACACTTATAAGTGCACGCGCGCGAGTGTAAGTCTTGGGGGGGGACGAGCGACGAAAAAGTGTCGCGTTGGAGATTTTTCTGGGACACTTTCATCTGATCGCTTTGAAGTCGGCTTCTCGACTGCGGGGATCGTTTTCTCGCTTTGTCGGGGAGGCGATGATTCGTCTTAGATAAAGGCGCGCACGCGCTCGGGATCTTGACGGGAATTTTTTTCGATCTTCCTTGGGCTCGCTCACTCGCTACTTTTTTACGTGTTTTTTTTTTTTTTTTGGTGTATGAGAGGAGTAACTGTTACGCGGGTTACGCTGTCATGTTGAGATAAGGCTGCATTTTTTTAGCTTATCTGGCCAATTTTTTTGATTGATTTACGGGAGGGCTGCATGTGAAGTTTACATAATTTTTTTTTGTTTATTTTATATGCTTGTAGATTTTTTCTGGCGCTTGCTGATTTCCATTAAATTTATTGGAGAATTCGGTGTTGTATGAGAATGAAACGTTATTTTTTGGAAAAAAGAATGAATTTTAGTTGAAAATTAATTTTAGTTTTATATTGAACTAATAACGTTGATTTGATTAATTTTGTTATATTTGAAATAATTATTAACAAATAGATTATCATAAAACTTTTAAATTAATGGATTCAGTCCAGATCGATTTTCGAGTTAATGCTACTAAAATTTTAAAATTTATTTTATAATTGTAGTGTACTTTTAAGCTCGTTTTGTTTAATAAAATAAATAAATACTTTTTTTATGGCATGAATTACCATCATTGATAATTGACATCAACAAAGTTTAAGGAAGAGAACGAAAGAAAATATTTTCACTGTTCGAAGCAGAATTTTTTTTTGGTTCCTTTTAGAAAACAGCATCTCTCGTTCGATTTTATAATCTCGTTACGTCCTCCATTGTTCGTCTTCGCGTCGCTTTTCAAACCTTATTAAGTTCCTTTCTTGCGCGAACCAGCTAATACAATTCTATTATATCGCTTCTTTTGTTGTTTTGTAAGTTTCTCATTGTTCCTGTCGACTCTGCATTTCCTCTGCCTTTTTAAGTCGTCTCTCGCGTGTCCGTGTTCTTTGTAGATTTAAAATCCTTTTAACGCGTCTTTTTTTTTCCCTCGCTTCTTCTCCCGCAGTGTCTCGAGAATTTTAAAATATCTTATGACGCTCCTCTTCCTTTGCGTAAAATGTTTCTATTTTATGAGAAAATCTGCGAGAGTCCGCTCGAAAGCAATTTATCGGCAACTTAACGTCTTTATCTTAATGCACTGTGCGCCGGTAATAATTCGCAACGGATTTAACGAGAATTACTCGAATGTAGGTACATTTGTTATTTATAGTAGATACTGCGCTAATAATAAATGTTTAGTAGCTTACAAATTATTTTACGTCAAATTTTAATTAGTTCACCTAAAATAATTCTCACTCTGAATAAATAAATAATTAGATTTAAATTCGATCGAATAAAGTAAGTTTCTCTCGAAGAACCCAATAAATTTAAGTGCTCTTAAATTTTATTGCAATTTTTTATTGCTTTAAATCAAAGCTATAATCGATGAATAAATAAATAATGAACAATTACTCGAAGTACTCTCCCGGCTTACAAAGTTAATATTCACTTACACCGCGAGCGTTTGTTTAAAAAGCTCCATACCCGCATTAATCACCATCTTCGTATAGTAAAAGTAATCGATCGAAAATTACCATTTTCCTAATTAGGCGTATAAATAATGGGCCGTGGCATCGCCTCGGCCGCTTGAGCTTTTGTGCGCACCTTATCCTCTCTTTGTAAAAAAAAAAAAAAAAAAAAAAAAAATCGGGTAGCTAATCAATCGGCCGAAAAGGCAGCAGCAGCTGGAGAACGGAGAAAAGGAGCGGAGAGTAAACTCGGCATGATAAATCCCCGTAATTACGTGAATTAAGATCCTCGATCATCGCAATATCCATCCCAATAACAATAAAGACAAAGCCATAAGGGAACTTATCTCCGGCCTCCCGAGCGAGTGCTTATACGATATGCGCCCGCCGCCCGCATCAATCTCCTCGGCGGAGTGCAGGCGCGCGCACATATGCACACGCGCTGCCTCGCGACGATTCGTTTAATGAGGAGTTTTCGCTCGGTCGTTTATTTTTTTCGTTGTTTAATTTTTTGCTTTTGTTGCTTTATTTATGCAACCTTTCTCTTTGAAAATTTGTAATAATTCGAAATTTACGACTAATCAAAAGCGCGTGATGTTAACTGGTCGATAAATTTGTTTGTTGCGCGCTACAAGCTGCTAATAAACAAATTTAATTGCCGCGCGAAGCGGAATACATAATAATCGGTCCGGTAAATTTATGATAATGCAAGTACGGCAAAATTAATTATTAACAATAACTGTATTTTATTTTAGGAAGCTCGTGAATTATTTTATAGTTCTTCGGGAATTAAAACATTTTTCGACGGGGCGATATCATTTCAATAGATAAAATTTAAAGTGGATTATTTCAAAGTGTCTTGAGTTTGAAATTGTATACTTGAGAGTGTTGATAGCAGTGTACTTTGGATTCCAATGATAACAACTGCATCGTATTATCAGTTTTAACTTTAATATAGATAATTCGTGCGTACTTATGCAGATAATCTTTGTAATAAAATATGTATATATATTACTAATTATAAATTTAACTTTATTACTGTTAATTATTAAAACGTAATTACTATTTTTTTAAGCTTATAATCTGCTAATCTGTTGTTCATTATATATTTAAAGTGGGCTAAAAGGACATTTAATACTTTTATAAGACTACCATCCAATTTTCTGCCATTAGAAATATAATTATATTAAACAATTTAATACACAAGTTTGAATTAGCATATAAATAAAATTAGTTTGTATATATTTCCAAACTTTACACTAATTGCAAGTAATAATTAATACTCATTAATTATTTTGCACTTTGCGTAATTGAAACGCACAATACGATACGCACTGCAATTAAACGATGAAATTCCTGTTAATTTGCATTAAACCGAATAAATATAAAATATTCATCGCTCTAATTTCCTCAAAGCTATCCACGCCGCAGCATCTCTGAAAATAGCCTCATTTCGGCTGCGCCGCACTCCGCAAAACTCGAATTCAGTCGCAGTGAAAACGAAGCAGCGAAGAAAGCTCCATTAATAATTGACACATAAGCAGAGCCTTGTGCTCTCGTAAAAGCAGCGGCGAGAGAGATCTCCCGGCTCCGCGGAGAGCCGAGGGCAGGGGTGCGTTAGCGCTCGGCGCGGGCGATAAATTTCGCCGTCGCATCCTCCCGACAGGCCTCGGCAGCTGAGGCGCGCGTCCGAGGATGAGGCTCCCCCCGGAGACGTGCACGTGTGCGAGAGCGAGACGCACATGTGCCGCGCATTATAGCGGAACTCGCGCGCCGGCGCTCGCCGAGTAGAGAGAGAGAGAGATGCGCGTCGCCTTTTTTCAAAAGGGCGAGACTCTCGCACTCCCCCCCTCGTATTTTCATTTTTCAAGTGAGCCTTCAATTCCTCGCTGACTGTGCGGCCGCGCGGTATTTTGTCTCACTTCAAGCCTGACGTTTGACAGTCCCGCGAGGATCGCGCGCGCCGCTGTTCAAACACCGAAACACTCGGAGGGCGACGCGGCGCATTGTTCGCTCTCGAGTGCGCGGTCAACCCCGCACTTTGGCATCGTCTTGACTTTATGTGTCTACTTATTTTTCTTTTTTTTCGTCAATGAAATGATACGGAATTTATTTTTTCGTTCGGGTACGTGCAAATGTAAATACTGGGCTGAAATGCGCGGAATTCGAAGTATTTTCTTGGCTTCTTGACAGAGCGAAGGGTAAGAGGTACCTACATTTTTTTGTTGTTTAAATTTTATTTCCATTTGAAAATGAATTTGGTGAAAAAAAAATAAGTGGACGTTGTTGGAGAAGGTTTAGATTGTCGGATGAGAATATTAAGGAGGCGTTTTATAATAGAGAAGTCGCATCGCGAGAAAAAATGAGCCCTTGTAAATCAAAACGAGCTCATTAGTTATTCCTGAATCACCGGTTTAATAAAAAAAAAATTCCATTTATAATGCGCCTATGAGTAATTTTTACGTAACTGAGACCGTCTTTAAGTATTTAGTTCAAAAAAAAGAACAGTAAAAGAAATTTTAATTTCTCAACAACTTTTTAACGAGTGTTATGAATTTCCCCTATAAAAAAAAGCCGTTAGCTCACGATAATTAATTTCAAAGGGGAATACGCGAAATGTTTACCCTCTAAAGTTGAATCAGTAAAAATTTATAGTACACTGAAAAAATATCGGGAAAATTTTACTTTGTTTTACTTATAAGTACATAAACAATAAATAATAATATTTTTTATTTACTTATAAATACTCGAAATTTTTAAAGAATTACATTTTTCCTTGAAAAAAATACTGACATTTTAAATATAAAAAAGTTGATATAAGTGATACTAGTTTTTTTCAATCTATACATGCACTATAATATATATAGATGTTTTATCTGTAACTCAGCTATCCAACGTAAATTCTCTCTCTCTCAAAAAAAAAGGAAAAATCGAAACTTTTATACACATAGCACATAAAAAAAATGCCATATCCAGTTGATTAATTTCCCGCATCTTACCTAATAACGCAGTAAATCAGGTAAAACGATGGCATTCCTCGTTCCCGAGAAACAAACGATCCAACAAAAGGAGCATCAACCGCACCTCATTATAAAATCGTCCAACATCGGATCCCCGTCGGACCGAATGAAGTGCTTCATATATTAAACGGCCGCCGCCCCCCGAGAGTCGTCCTCTCGGCATTCCTGCCGGCGTCGGCTTCGCGGCTGCATACCCCCAAGGGGCGCGCGGCGCGCGTCACCTCCATCGGCGTATATCTGCCCCGGCACCATCTGTTGCGGCGCCGCGGGAGACGCTCCCGGTGAAAATCGGGAAAAGCGCGTCCCACCGACATATGGCGCCCGTGGACCGGATTTATGTCTCTCCTCGGGAGGAAAATTCGGGAGGCGGCGCGCAGGCATTAGCGGCGCACTTCGCGCACGCCCGTCTCTCGCCGCGATGCTCTCCCTTCTTCTTTTATTATTTATAGACCGTGGGAGGGAGATCCTCCCTTTTTTTCGCGTGCGCCGACTGAGTGTTGCGGCGTTTATTGCGTACGAGCGGAGGAAAAAGTTTCCGATGATAAAGGAATGGTTTACGCGCGTGGCTCCTTTTTTTTTCGATCTTTTTTCCTCTGTTCTCGTGGGTGGGAAAAGTCGGCCGCTCGTTTGGAAGCTAAGATACGGTGTAAATTAGAATTTTTTTTTATAACGACTGGCGCGCATTTAAACGGTATAGTTTATTTTGTTTCCTGCTTCTTCTTTTTTTTTTTTTTTTAAATAGAAGACGGATGAAAAAAAATTCTGTGTGTATTATCTCTGACATACGTGAACACTCGGAGGAGATAAACTGTAAGGCAGTTAACTTTCTGCTTTTATTTTATTTTTTTGTTTATCCTAGGCTCATAGTTTGTAAGTCGTTATCCGATTTAAAATAGGAACGTTGAAAATCAATGTTCAACATTGAAAATCAACGTCGACGTTGAAAAAGCTTGATTGATGGGCTTAATTTTCAACATTTATTTCAACGTCTTTTCAAGATTCAACGTTGATTTTCATTTTTTGTGCGGGAACGTTGAAATAAACGTTGAAAATTATGCCAAATCAAAGTTTTCCATCGTCAACATTGATTTTCACCGTTCCTATTTTAAATCGGAATACGATCTACTTCCGTTAAAAACTGGTGTGACAAAAAAAAAAGAATTTTACTTGTCTCAATTAAACTAACCATGGAAAATGCGAGGGAAAACAACAATTTCAAAGGTATATCAATTTCACAAAAGCCACTATATGGGTGATTCTATACATAAGTGGTAATTTTTGTAATGTCTTTCTAAATTATTTTAGTTAGGGTTTACAATGATG
>JAWWEP010047943.1:0-11463 GCA_035582995.1 Sycophila quercilanae | reverse complement strand
ATTTCTACTGTACAAAATGTTAATTTTACTGATTTTGCAAAGCAGTATCTACTTTTTCTAGTCTAGCAGATATTACTATTGCGAAACAGTAAGAATTACTTTTTTTTTCGGTGTAAGATAATTTAAATTTTACGTCACTGAATATTGGGATGGGTCGTTCAAATGACAACGTGGATGAACGGAAAAAATATTTTTCCTATGAAACATTAATTGCACAGGTCAATAATTGTTATATTACGTACAGCTTATATCGTTTACTTGCTGTCCCGTTGTTTTCCAGTGATTGTTTCATTGTTTTACATTGGACAACCTCGTTATCGTTATTGCGACAGTTTCGTTGAAACGACTATGTCGATAGGCGCGCAACTGTTTCAAAAAGTTAGTTATTTCACTGAAAAAGAATGAGACAGTCACTAAACCAACAGGACTACATGTCAATAGTAAGTTACGGTGTGCTATCATTGCTTTATAAAAAAAAAAGTATTTTTCCTTGCATTAAAAATCAACGAAATCAATCGAATTATTTATACTGAAAATTTCACTCAACATAAATTAAAGCGCATTTAAATATGCACCGTTCAACGTAACAAATAGTCATTTACCGCAGACGCATGGAGAAAAATATATGTGCATTCTGCACTATTTTAAATGGAAACAATAGATTTAAAAAAAAAAAAACAAAAAACAATGGCTACAAAAAGAAATGTTTTTCTTTTTCCTTTGTATTGTAAATTAATTGATCCTTCGTTTATCACTCTCTCTTTTTTTTGTATCTTGAAAATAAGAGCAAATTAGATTGAAGCATTGCAAATGCATGCAAAGTAATCGACGGCATTTCATAACTCTCGCGCGTTTTGCGCGAAAAGCGATAGCGGGGCGCGCGGGCGGCTATCGTAATGGTCGCGGCGCATGAAACGCGTACCGGTCGGGGTACATTACGAGGAAGCTCGCGTTCGTACACAACGAGGCCTTTTTCATGAGTGTCCGACACGCGCACGTTTATGACGGGGAGGGCCGCGGATAAGCGCCCCCTCAACCTCCCCTGATACGTATTACTTATGCGTCATTTGAGGCCGCATGCCCGCTAATTGCCCGCTTCACGATATCGTCTACCCGGAGTCGTTTATACCTCAATACCTCTTATTGGATAATTTTTAATCGTTCGGTCTTAGATGCACGTTTCTGGACGAATGCGTAACTAAGTATAAGATCTTTTTGTTGAATATGCATATATATTTTAGGGACTGGAACTTAAAATTGTCATTTATACAAATTGTATGATTAATCTTCAACTTGAATTGTTTAGGACATTTTTTTCGTAATCGCATATGTAAATAATTTTAGAGATTTATAATATACATTCCAATAGAATTTATTTTAAAAAATTTCGAATTAAAATATTTTTAATTTTAATACGCTCTTAAGTTCTATAAAAATTAAGTACAATGAGCCGAAAAGTACCAGTGGAGTTCCTCGCTCGTTAAATTCGCTATTAAGCCTATAAAACACTGAAAGTAAACTTTTAATCACTCTCTGGGTAGAGGGTTAAACACTTTACGAGCACCGAAAAAATTTTCTGAAAAATCTCTATGGCACTAATTAAAACTTATGACATCTTAAAATGTCGACATCTAGATATAGATTTTATGTTCTTACTAAACAAATAAACTAAAAAATGTTTATAATTAACATTACAAATTTATTTTATACTATTTAAAAACTCTTGTTATATACGTAAATTGATTCTGTAAATTGAATTGTTAATAGAAGAAAAGACAATGATGGTTTTAACATTGCAGAATAAATCAATACGTCCCAGTCGTTTCAAAAGTCGTTTGAACTCACCTCACTTTAAAGTTCACTAAGCGTCTTTCCAAAAGTCGAAAATTCCTCAGTCGTGAACTTACCGTCGAAATTTGCATGCTCGGCCGGACAACCCGTATCTCGTGTCCGATTTCGATGGATCTCATTATGTGACCGCGGACACTCGAGGCGCGCGCCATTCGATCGACTTTCCGAGCGGCCTAGACCAAAGGCCTACCTCCGTTTCATCCGAAAATCTCACGCTTCGCTTAATTAACGATAAAGCGGGAAGCGCCGCGCGCCTCGGTCTTCTCTCATCTCTCCGTTTTCCATTTGCCGCACGCTCCCGTGCGTTCGGTATTTTTCACGAGCCCGACGAAATTTATCTCCGGCCTTTGAAGCTCGCCGCTCGCGCCTGCGCCTACCGAATTTTGCTCGGCTCGGCGACGGCGATTTAATATAACGCCTTTGCAATGAATCACTATTGGTCCTTCTGGTTTCTGCTTCTTTATTTCTTTCCTTTTTTACGGTCGTTTCGAAGGTTCCGAGACGAGATTAGCTAGGTCCTCTGGTCTTTTCGCTGACTGCTGGCTTTGCGGGTGCGACTGGAATTAACATAGCGACCTGATCGGTTGAATTGAATACACGGGGGTATTGGGCAACGTTACTTTTTAACCTCGGAAAAGGTCGAGGTACTGTAAAAAATGAATTACAAAAAATTAATTGCGACGAAAATTTATATACCTGAATAAATTTATTCCGGGGAGAATGTTGATTGCAACAGGTTTAATTTTAAATTGTTGACGTCATGAGAAATTTAAACTTTTCAGAACGATATGTTTGTTTAAAAAAGACATCACACTCGATCTTAATTGTATAAATTAAATATCACAAAAAAAATCAAGCATCATTTATTAATAGAGTATGTTTACCAAAATGTGAAATAGTTATTGATCTTTGCAGATCGAATCATGACTATCTTTTCTGATAAGAAAAAGCTAGACCAGGTCATAGTATCTAATTAATATTTAAACATTTAATGTTTTAATTAAGTTGCAAAGAAAAAGACGTCGTACTAAAAACCGTGTAGTATGTGTCAGGATTTAATGCACTTGTCACAGGATACCTCATGTTTATGAGGTTGCAGGTCAAATCACCTCAGGACTGTATTTACACTGAAGGAATTTTTTCGTAAAAATTAAAGTGAAGCTTCCTGTGTAAAAATTACGTGAAAAAATGTAATCGTTGGATGATTTACAAAAGCATTAGAAATTTTGATAAGAAAAATTTTGGTAAAAATTCTCTTCAAATTACGGAGCTTTACTTGTAAAAATTACAAGGCTTCTGGAACAGTCCAAGTTTCAGGTAAAACTGACAGGAATATTCCCATAAAAATTTCCAGTGTTTAAAAACCGTCCCTCGATTACGTTCATTCAGTTAATTATTACGGGTAGCTTTACCATAATATTCATAAGAAAATTCTCTCATTCTATTATAAACAGTTTGTCACATTTTTCGACACGAATTTTAGAACTTCCATTGCAGCCGATTCGACACGAAAGCCGTGACATTAAAACGAGGACGCTTAATTCAATAAATAATAGATATAGATTAGCGTGGCCAAATCAATCGTTATCTCAGGGCGCTCGAGTGCAAAATTGACTCGTACCGTCATATCGCCATGCGCACGCACACACGGATGTACATATGCTCGCGATGCCGAGTCGATTATTATGTCGGGCCCGCTCCTCGTCCCCTGCGATCGCGCGCGAGCGTCCGCCCGACGAAGCCGATGCGTATCGACGCTTTATCGTGCCTTCTCGTCGCGAGTGCCTGAACGTGTTAGCGCGCGGCAAGTCAAACAGTGATCGCGCGATAATCGCCGGCGATAACGTGCCTTCAAAGAGTTTCGGCCGACGAGGCCGATTTTTTTCGCTTATCAAGGCTTTCTTATCGGTCGGTGGGTGGGAGGATAGAGACAGCCTGTCACGCCGTCTGGCTCACCGGTGAACATGGTGATTGCTCTTTTTTTTCAGTGTAAAGAAGAACTCTTGTTTTCCGACATGGACGCGCCTTCATTTGTCCCCTTTGTCGATTTACAAGGCACTGATGGGGTTATACATGATGCACGATAAAATGCGTGAGACTCGATTGAATTCGGTGCCTACGTTTAGATTTTCTCATTTTACAAGTGTATACACTCTTATTGAATTCTATGAGAATCTGGGATGATGCACAGAAAAAAAAAAGAATATCAGTTGGTTAGGAAGTTTTAATAATATTGCAACCGCAAATTTCTTTTAACTTTTACAACGTACTTTTTTCCGTGCAAGGTAGTTTTATAAAATTTCTTCGTGTGAATGTATGGTACACTTAATGTAGAATAATGTCTAAAAAAAAAATCAGGCCTACTCGGAGATCCTGTACAAATCCACCCCACGTTTCCTCACAGCCCAAGTGGCACTCGAAAAATCGCGTTTCCCTTTCGAAAAGACGCCGGTACTGGTGGTAGAGTCTGTATACGAAAATGTATCCTTCAAAGATCCCCGGGGCTAACTTTGGCAATTCGCGCGGAGCCACTTTCCTATGCCCCCTCGCGTCAACCGCCTCCTCGGGCTCCGAAAACTTGCCCACGGGCCAAAAGGGTTCGCGAACTTCCCTTCTGCCTTATTCGGCTCGAGAACGTATATAGCGCCTTTGGAGACGCCCGGCGTTTAATTCGAGCCTCGAATCGAGTCGGGTCCTGCGGTGTATACAGCCGGAATCGTAAATCAAGGCGTGGAAGATGGCGCCCTCGCATGGACGGGACTAAGGGATGGGGGACTGCGAGGATGTTACAAAGTACTGCTTCAGGCAGGCGTAAGTAGTTTTGCAAGTTACCGGATGAATAGATTTTTATCTTCGCTCTGCATTGAAACTAAATTGTATTATTTCGTAATTTTTCAATAAGTTATTTCAATATATGGATCCTTACATTTACGCGTTTTAAAAAGCTAATTCTAAAGTATTTTCCTTTGACAGTACAGCAATAAAAGTTAATGGGAAACTTTAAAATCGTAAAAATTCTTAATTGATTAATAACTTGTTCAAGAATAATTGAGAATTTTTTTCTTCGATCAAGAGTTTCAAGTGTAAAAACAAGTAAAGCGCACAAATTTGGTTTGACGTAAACTTGCTCAATTAATCTTCGCCGATTGATCTAGTGCAGAATATATGTACGCGTGTCTGCTTACGTGCGCGTCAGCCCATAAATTATGCTATAAGGAGACCCGGGACCGTAATTAATATGCCGCGTAGAGCGGGTCTGCCGTTGTCTCCGGGAAATCGATGCGTCTTCGTTGACGCGCAGCAATCATGCTCTGCAATGTCTTGATAACTTCACCGTTATCGATGGCTCTTCAATTGCCCCTGCTTCCATTATCGTCGTCGTTTAATGTTGCAGACAAATTATTTCTATTTTTTAATTTGCAAGTGAAACTCTTTAAATAAGAATTAGTAAAATGCTCATCGAAAGTTATTGATAAGAGAGTTAAAACACATTTTACCCTATAGAGTTAACTGTTCGATATGAGAGGGTAACGATATGTTAAACGTATTCTTTGATCAAATAAACTTTTTCTTCTTTCTTTAAAAATTTGTTTTGTTATTAACAGATAATCCATATATTCATTGTATAATACGTTTTCATTGATATCCGTTGTAAGAACCATCAAATCTTATCTCACCCCCGAACCATAAATACCGTCTAAGCAGATAGAACCACATGTACGTCGCATCGCAAATCCGACGTGGGAATGTCTCACTCCTACGCTTAACCCCGCGACCTCGATAAACACATTGAAGCGAGAAAGTTTCGAATGGATGTATCCCGAAATCCAATCAGTCAACAAACGATATATCCGCCGTACGGCGAGAATAATTCGCTTTCCTATATACGCGTTCATACCTCATTCATAACTCGGCGACAATGTCTTTTGAGCCCCCCCCAGCCTACTTTCACCGACTCGGATTGCGACCCTCAACCTTTTTACGCCGGTAGCAAATCCCCGACTAAGCCGTCCTGCATACATGTCGGGGGAGCGAAAATTCGCGGCCCCCGTCGGCACTTGCAGCCGAGTACTATATACGCTCAGTAGAGATGTGCGCGCTAGCAGGAAAAGCGTGGAGTGTACATATTGACGTCGATGGCACCGGGGCTTTGGCAGGCCCGCAGCGCGCTCTCTTGAAATTTTAAGGAACTCGAAAGTTTTTCGAGATTTCCAGTTCAACCCCCGAGCAAACGGCAACCACACTCGCACACTTGTAACGGACGATGTAGGCAAAGAAAATTTCATTGTGTTAGTGATCCTTCCGTTTTATCTATTTAAGAATGTGTTTTGCTTAATAATTATTATAGGATATTCTTTGAGTTTATTTAGACTCTAGAGAAAATGTTAACGTGACGCATTGTCGAGCGTATATTAAGAACTGCAATGTTTACAATTGTACTTCAAAAACATTTATTTGTAAGGAATTACTGATAAGATGCAAGGAGAAAATATTTGTATAGGATGTTATTCGGGATTCTACGAGAAGAAGCCTTTTTTTCAATGATTAAAATTTTCTTTTTTTTATTAAATGTGATAAAATGAGGTCCAGCGAGGCTAGAAATACTGAACATTAAAAAAAGGCGTAATTTAAAGTGATCGAAGTGAGGTGGTAAAATATGTGGAGGTGTGTAACACTTCTGTAGGAGCTCAGAATTTAAACAAAACATATTTCTCTAGCCAATGTTCTATGGGTAGTTTTCAACATACTTGGAGAAAAAAACCAGTCAAAATTAATTCATGCAACAGTAAAACTAAATTCAGATTAGCAAATTTTGATGGCTAACTGTAATACACAAATAATTAAAAATTTAAATGAGGCTTCATTGTGCTGCTGAGTTTCCTGAACTTTAATAATAAAATTATAAGATGTTCGCAGTCAAAACTGAATAAATTACAATTGAATTAAAAAAAAAAAAACAATAATGAAATAATAATAATTAGAACCAACACTAAGAACTGTAATATAAAACGTTTTAGTCTCTGAAAACTAATGTATAACTTCACACACAATATGAAATTACAAAAAGTAGATGCCTCACTCACGTGCTTTTGCTTCGACTGAACTTGTGTACTACAAGCAGGATTAAAAAATTAAGTACAGCTTTGTGATTTACATTTGTAAACGTATGGGCACACGCATCGATCATTTTTTTTTTTAAACTTCACACATGTTTGCAAGTGCTTATCCTTTCAGCATTTTTAAAGTCTTAAGGCTCGCATGAAGCACACAGAGGAACACACACAAATGCACCTCTGGCATAAAAAAGCACGCGAATGCGGAATTGCCGTGGCTTCCACCCCAAGAGAGAGAAAGATAGAGAGGGGTGGGGTACGGAGCCGCCACTTTCTCTCCTATCGGACGCGCTCGGTTTCGCGAGAGGAGGAGAAGCAAGGCTGTCGCGGTGGGGGACGAACGTGCTCACTTCCCCTCCGCCGCCCTCACGCTTCTCGCTTATTCGTAAGAAGCTTATAACGCTCGAGATATATGGCTCTTCCCTCTCTCTACGGGCTCGCGGATCGAGTTTGCCGTAATAGGCGTTGCTGCCGACGCTCTCCCTCTCTCGCTCTCTCTTTTTCTCTCTCTCGCTCTCGCTGCCTCGTTCGCTCTACCTTGACACGACCAGAGTACGTTCAACCATCGAACCGTGCTGCCACCTGAACGTCCGTTCCGGCCGTTCTCTCGACCTTGCCTCCGCACCAGGCACACGGACAGCAGCTGCTTTCTTCTTCCGTTTTATTCTGCTTTTTTGCGAGCACCTCCTTTTTTTCGCCGCGAGCAACAGTTACGGTGTGCCTCGGACGACAAAATTTATTGAACTGCCGGGCTCGCGGTTATGGGTATGGGATCGCGCAGCATTATACTGCGAGTGTTAAGGACGGTAGAGATGTGACGATTATCGATAAGCTATTTCGATGATTTGTAGAGATGTAAGTGAAACTGGATTTAAGAGTGTAAATGGACTTCATAATCGAGGAGGTAGAATGAGGTTTGCATTATTTTTTAAAAATAGTTTTTGATATATGATTTTTTTTTAGTTATACTGTCCTTGAGTGTTTCTGTGTTGATCCTTATTCCATGAAATGTTGGTTATTTTTTTTCATACAGATTCATTTTAAAAAATGGAAGAAAAAACAATTTTAAAGTAAAGAAAGAGTTGTAAAAATGGTTGACAAATAGTTCATACAAATATTTCATTGATTCATAGTGGGGCGAGCATTTGAAATAGTAGCTGTTATAAAAATAGGAATAAAAACGCTCTCAGCTGCGAAAAATGTTACTGAAGATGATTATCTAATTATTAATATTCCACAGATAATATATTTATTTCGTTAGATTTTTTGTTATTGTATTAATCACTGAGTTTCTGAAGACACAATTACATAGAATTTATCAGAAGAAGAATACAATATTTTACTTTCATTTTCACTTTATTTTACATCGTTCATGAATAACATAAATTTCTTTAGTGTCATTTAAAGAATTTTTTTGCTATTGACATACATGATTGTGTATTATACTTACGTAAATTTGTACGTTTACCAATGGTTCTAGATTTTTCAATTAACTGTACTAAGAAGATCCTCTACCTCGCGATGCAATAAATTGTCGTAAATCCATGAATTTCCATTCAAATGTCTTCTCGCAATTTTTTTCTCCCGCACAGTTGCTTGTCGCTTCTTAATTTTCTGAATTGTTAAGTTAGTTTCGTAAACATTTACAGGCGCATTATGTGCTGGAATACGAACTGAAATATGACTCTCATTACAATTACGACATCGTGAATTCCACTCTGAAATTGCCCATTAATCGACGTAACTTCGCAAACGGGAGTTTGACTGCCACACACGACGACAAAAGTCTCGCGACGGCACCAAAGTTTGCTAATAGCGGACTCGACTTTCTGCAGTTGGTCAACGATAATTTCCAAGTTTCCTGCTTCTGCTGATTTTGAATTAAGGAATTTTCGATTATAAGATTATAAGGAATTCGATTTCGATTATAAGGAATAAATGGTTATTTCGCTAAGAAATTAATCAATTGAATTTCAATAAATGTGAGAAGAGTACAATGAAGAAAAAAACAGTTTGTAAAAGAATTTACTTTAAGCTTTTTTTAATAATCCGTATATCAGTACATAAAATAGAAAACTTCATTATTGTATTACTTCCGTTGAAAATCGATACATCATAAGAATACAACAAATTTTACAAACTAAACTCGAAAAAAAAGGAAAAAGAAGAACGCATTAATTTAAAGAAAAAAAGGAAAACGCGATACACAGCAGTTATTAAAAAAATAATACACAGTTATTCAATGATCTGTACTTTGAAAAAAGGAAACTAGAGAATACATACGTGAACGGAGGCAAGGATGCAAAAAGTGCAAAAAAGACAGTCCAAAAAGAGTATAAAAACCTCGTGATTGAAATAAGCGAAACTCATTACCTCGTAGTCTCTCATCCATGCCCGCGCCGATGCGCGAGACTTGCACACACAACCTTAATTACCGTCACTGCCGAAAAAGTCGCGCCCTCTATCCTGCGTACGATCAAGCCACAGCGCTTAATAAACGTCACACTAATGATCCACTCCTTTCTCTCTCTTTCTCCGTCAGCCTCGCTCTCGTTTCCACGGACGCGCCTGTGCTCGGCGCTGCGCGGCAGAAAGAAGAGTCGGTCGTGCGAGCGACAGTGCAGTAGTAAGTTGGCCGCTCGCCGGAGACTCACTCGGGCTCCCTTTTTCCCGTCGGCGCGACGACCGAGAGAGATGGACGCGCCCGCAGCGCCGCTCGCGAGAGCGAGACAGTGCCAGACCGCGGGGTGGGGGTGGGGGCAGGCGAGCGCCAGGGGCGGGACCGGGGGCGGTGCCCCGAGCGTGGAGGGGAAAAAACTGCGCTCCAAGCGTACCAACGAGTGTCGCTCGACCCCCTGGGGGTGGGGCCTTAAAGAAGTAAGTGGGGCGAGGGAGCGGACCCGAAATTTTTTTCCGCGGTCGCCGAACGCTTCTCGTTTTTTCCATCCCTACCTCCGCTTTCCCGGCTGTCTCTCTTCGCCCGGAGCTTCGACGATTTTCCGCTCGTAGCCACCGGCGTAATTGTTCGCTCGTTTTCAACAAAACGCTCCGCGAATCCAGTGCTTCTCGCGGAATGTTTACTTTCCTTTCCTTGTGTTACGACCAAATTTTTACTTCACTTTGCTGTAATACTAAGCTGATTTATCTGGACGCTAAATTTTCTCGAATTCTCTCGGTGTATTGATTTTTCTCATTGGTATACAATTTTTTTTTTTTTTTTTTTTTTTTTTTTTTTTTTTTAATTTGGAGTAAATAGTAGGTTGTTAAGGAAGGGTAAGGACTGTAGTGTATTGATATTCAGGAACCTGCGACCCAGCACATCCTTGCAGGATCTCAAGAAAGGAGAGAGCGAGAGGGAGCTAAGATAAAAAGATAGAACGGAAACACGAGCGCGTTCACTTTTGGTGGCGCGTTCCCCTTCCAGCTGGGACTTTTCGCGCGGGTTGAGCGTTCAGCTCCTCCTTCGCGGTCCGTCCCTCCGAAAACGCCCCCTTTTCACCGCTACGGCGGCGGCGGCGGCGGTGCGCGCGCCTTTATTCGTCGCCGAGGGAGAAAAAAGCCACTCGGTCGATCTGAGCGCGCTGCAAGTGTAAATGCATGCGTTTTGCTGCCCTCTGAGCGGCACCTCCGCGAACCTTAGCTGAGTGCAGCCCGTCGCACATCCGACGGCTGTCAGCTTCGCTCGCAGATTTTGAAGATCGCCGAGTGAACGATGATTTTTTTTTTCTAAGCAGCTGATGTGACCAGGCATTGTTCGCAGCAACTATCGATAGTCAACGATGTTTTCTTTTAGGGATGGGGAATTTTGAATTGGGACTTTGAAGTAGTGTTTGAGCGAGATGACGACGTAAGACATGTATATTAGCCTAACGCAGCTGTTACGCAACGGTTTGAGGTATTTAGCAATCTAATTTATGTTATCGTTGGCAGTTTGACATCAATGATGTATTTGCTAGTGGAATAATAGACCATTTTTGTATTTATTTGACGATACAAGTTTTAAGGAATGCAATTAAATTCATATTCAAGGCGAAGAACTACGAGTTGTTTATATAATAGCTAATTTTATAAAATAAAATTATACCTGTTAAATATTGCATTTTAATAAAATTCTGTATTGAAATTCTAAATAAAATCAAAACGTTTTCTATGTAGGGTAGTGTGCAACTAGTAGAATAAACTTGTATAATGACATTAAACGACAAGACAAGAATACTAATAAATTATTTAAAATCGGCTAATGAATATGTATAATCTATGCTAATGTGTATATCGAAACTTGTATCATGAATCCTGCTGTCAAAAATTAGTCAATGTAATTAATATTGGCATAATAAAATTGCTTTGCTGCACCTTTCAATGTGCTTTAAATGTTTCTATCGTTAGAATTTTAATTACAGAATTAAACTGTAAATACATAAAAAAAAGTGCATTAATCTATAAAGTCAACAGTTTATTTATTCCCTTCAGTAAATAAAAATTCTAACGCTTCGATGAG
>JAWWEP010047921.1:0-11464 GCA_035582995.1 Sycophila quercilanae | reverse complement strand
TCTCCCGAAGCAGGGCAGCCATTCATTCCCATAGTCAAGTATTGTGTCATTGTCGTCAGTCAAGATTAAGTCAATCCGAGAGAGAGAGAGAGAGAGAGAGAGAGAGAGAGAGAATCTTTTCTGAAGGTCAAAAACTACTGATAAATAAAAAATGTTCGAATTTCATGTAGTTTTTGGCCTTTAGGAAATATTCTCTAAAATATATTGGAAATCTACAACTCTTTGGGCACAAATGATATAAAATGCCTACGTTTAAAGCCTGAACCTATTCAAATCCATCAAGTTGTTGGATCTGCAGCTTGCTCTAAAGTCTAAATTTCGAAATGGTCATATTTATGGATACGATGGGTTTGTACATTTTTTTATAATTTTATTGCAAATTTAATGTAATTTAACTATATAATTTTAAAACATTTTTAATAATTAATTTTCGTTAATTTTTTAGGTAATTATGTGGAGCCACATTTAAAGGTGTTTGATCCCCTTAACAATGTTACGTCGATGTTTTTATTAATGAAGTATTTGGATTCGATAATAAGCAATAGTAATGCAATCTGGCACATAGCCTAATTAATTATTCTTGAAGAAAATCATTCTTTTAAAATTTATGCAGCAGATTTTTTAATTTTTTTTATTTTTATGACGACCTTTCTAACTTTAATATTTTATGACGTTTTCAGGACTGCAATTCATTGAGTTTTGCGTCAAAAACAAAATGAGAATAGAATTTACCCTGAAGTATGTAAAAAATCGTATATTGCACTTGTGAATACACTAGGCTGTGCAAACCCTGCGCGATAGTCGCCTACACAGTTTACTTTATCCCCTAGGTACATAATATACTATTTGCTGTTATGTAAACTGTCCTTGTCGAATATTGTTATGGACTTACTTATCAAATAGCTGCGTATCTTTCGTATGTCGAAGTTGTAATAGAATTCTGTATAATCCCAATTCCTTTAAACGCGCTTGCCGCTGCGCTGCTCCTGATTCTTCTCTCCATACTAAATTACATACGCAAAATATGGCTGCCACCTGCAGTTTAACATTACTATGCATCTATAACGGTTGAAAGATAAAACAAATCCAATTAAATATATATGACAAAGAAAATTTTTTAAGATTACTAAATTAATCATTTAATTTAAGAGAACGAGAAATGATAACAAATATTTTAAAACTGTTTATTTTTATTTTTTTTTCTTTATTTTACTCGACGAGAATAGTTCTTTTACCAAAAACTCATTGGTAACACTTTTATCTCTGCGACTTACTTTTCAGTAGTATCTATTTTTAAGAAGATACTGTGATTTTTTTACGAAATGGTATTGTTTTAAAAACTGTTTATATGTATATTAAGAAAATGGATATCTTTAATTTAAATTTGGCGGCACACCTTCGGGTGTCGGTAGAGTAGAAATCGTCTGCGACGTGAGATTGAAACCGATTAGATGGAAATGATAAGAAGCCGCGTGTGAAAGCGAGACGCGATGGAACGAGGTGTGAAAAGAGAGAAGTAGCGGAATGGTGTGTGAAAATTGAGTAATTAATGTGAATATTTAAGGCGTTTGTCCTACACTCATCTCTGTTTTACCCCCACCACTACGCTAGGGCGCTGACGGCAGCGTGTACCATTTGGGCCGTCAGTTGACTACCGAGTGTAGATGGGATTAGAAGGGCGCGCGCTTATATTAAGGAGAAATAAAGATTACTTTATTTAATTAAAATAAACCAAAATGACTAATAAAATGATTGTAAAAGGGGAATTGACACTTACAGAATAAACTTTAAATGTCGTTTCTCTATTTCAGGTAAAATTTTATTTGTAAATAATGTAAATAATATTTATCTTAACTAAAGTAAAATCTCTACTCTGCTTAAAAAAAAATTAGCTCGGAAATGAGCTACGAACAGAGTTCAGAAGTGAGCCATGAACTGAGCTCTGATTTTGACAGAATTTCATACTTATTTCATAGCTCAGTTCTGACCTCAGTTCGCAGCTAAGATTTGTTATATTTTATAATAACATTATAAATAATTATTAATAAATAATAAAATTGCAAGTATTTTGTAACAATACTAATGGTTTAATTTCAAGACATTAAGATCTTTAGATTAAAATGTCTTGAAAAATTAAATAATTAGTACTATTATTAAATACTATGTTTGTAATCGTTAATAATTAATTATTAATTATATTACGTTTGTAACAAAATATGATATATCTCAAATGTGTTCTCAGTTCTGAGATAATTTTTTTAGTTGGCTCGCTAGTGGCCGTATCAAATTCAGGGGGGGGGGGGCATGGTACTTCGGAGCCCGTAACTGCGTTTAACTCGCTCATGCCCAAAAAATATTCAGTAAAATTTTTTGAAAAAATTCAGGGAGCTTCTTAAGATTTCTTTCCTGCATCGCTAAAAGCGAAAAAGTATTTTTGTTTATTTGAAAAAAAATTGTAACCTAAAAAACAATACTTTAAACGATAAAAGCCCTGCTGAAAAAGATCACATGCTAATCACGTGAAAAGTACATGATTATCACGTGCAGATCACGTAATTGTCACGTGATATTTTGCGGTGACAATCCAGTGATAATCATGTAACAATCACGTGGTCCGCATGCGATCTTCATGTGATTTTCATGTGATTTTCATGTGATAATCACGTGATCTGCACGTGATAATCATGTGATTTTCATGTGATTAGCATGTGATCTTTTCCAGTAGGCAGTCTCTTTGTATTAACAAAAAACAAAAAATACGCACGATTTTATTTTACTAGATTTCTTCTTAAATTTTTTCTATACAATATTATAATCTGAAATTTTAAACACATTCTCAAAACGTAAATAAACAATACTGTATTAAAAGAATATGGAATATCAAAAACTCATAAGAGACTTTTATCGTTTAAATTTTTGGTTTTTAGGTTACGATTCTTTTCAAATAAACAAAATAGTATATTACACCACAAGGGAGGTAAAACAAGAATGGTCCCAGATCGCACGTAAATTGGCACCCGAGCCGAAGGCGATGGTGACAAACGTGCGATCTGAGGCATTCTGTTTTACCTTCCATGTAGCGTATTGTATTTTTTCAGCCTAGCGAGGCCGAAATTATAACCTTTCCGATCGAGCGCCGGGAGGAAAGGTTATGCTTTCGGCTCGCTACGCTGAAAATACTTTTTCACTTTTAACAATGCAAAAAGGAATTTAGAAACCTTGAAGAAACCCCCTAAATTTTTTCAAAAGATTTTACTGAATATTCTTTGGGCACGAGTGAGTTAAACGTAGTCACGCGCTCCAAAGTAACGTGCCCCCCCCCCCGCAAATTGATACAGGTCACTAGCGAGCCACCTTAAGCAGGGTATTTCAGAGCAACGCCCAAGTACTAAATTCTTCTATCCTATTCTCCCAGATAATAATAAAATAGACATATGCATATTTAAATATGAATTTAAATTTGTAAATAGTTTAATTTACAGCAAACGACTATTCTAATTGAATTCTATTCTAATATCGCAGTTAGATTTTGCCTTTCTTTCGCTAGTTTTTATTCCTAATTGAACTTGCATGCATTTGTGATTGCAAAATGAATAGTTAGGTTAGGTTTACCATGTAATCCATTAATTTTTTCAGCACATCTTCATTAGCCATGATGTGATCCCTAGCGCGATCTCCATCAGCCACATTAGCTAAAATACATAGGGCTTGTTCTTTCACATCTGCCGGATGAACTGGGTCTTCGAGAACTAAAACTACAGCTTGCATTACTTGTGACGCGTGATCCGACATAATTCGGTCTATGTGAGTTTTCGTTGAAAGGAGGTTTCGTAGCAGACCCAATGTTTTCATTAAGACTGCCAACTCTGGATCAGCCAGAAGACGAAAAATTTGATCGGTACCTAGACACGACAAAATCTGGGACTTTACTCTTTGCTCGGCTTGGAAAGCGACATTCATCAGAGCCCAAATTCCGTTCAATCTGAGTGCTGGATCTGATCTTTTCGTTAACGAACAAAGTAGTTCAACACCGCCTGATTCTAAAATTGGTTCTTTACTAGGGCTGAATTCTAATAGTAAATTGCACAATGTTCCAGAAGCTACAGTGAGCAAATCGTCCTCTGCTTCATTTTTTCCTGGAATATTAATTCAATCGATTATTAGAATAAAAAAATCGATAAACATTTGCTAAACATATATTTTGCAAGAAATATAAACGCATCTTCTCGTTTTTTTCTAATTTATTTATTTTTCTTAAAGATTAAAAAAAGCCTTACAAAGAACTTTTTTTTTACGCGGCATTTGACTGTTTGTCTATGGGTGTTGTGATTTTCATATTTCTATGTTTACTTAATTTACCGTACATTTCGATACAAGTGCGTGAAAGTAATGTTTAACCTCGTGTAACGTTTGTGCAAGATAGAAGCGAGTACCTAACCGTTTTTTTCGATATAAAATGTGTAAGATGCGTCTTTACACAGCTGATTTTGAGCAAGCGTGCGCAAAATCGTATCTTTGCGCACGGCGTATCGAAAAGTTCAATTTACAACACTCTTGCAAAAAATCCTGCTGGAAATGGTCGATTAAAATCGATAAAAAAATCAATTGAATCATTTCGCTTTTAATCGAATTTAATCAACATAATCGACTCGAAAAAAGTGTAGATTAAAAAATAATAAGCATTAATCGAGTTTAATTACTATACTGTTTAACGTAGATTACATGTATTAATTATAATAGAAATTAATCATGAAATTAAATGTAATATAATGTAATCGGTAATCTTAAAATAGAATTTTAATACGCTTTTAATCGGTCTTAAGGCTAAACAGTGTAAGGGGTTCTTTTTAATTTACTTAGAATTTAAACAACAAAGAGTAAAATAATGTAATTTTCCAAGATTTACTTAAACAATAATAATATCTAGTATGATGAACCAACACTTGGGTGAGGAAATTGGGCATGAGTAAGAAAATGGTAACACAATAGAATAAGTTTAAATTACATATTTATTCATTCAAGTACTTAATTGGTGTAGGCACATAATTTTTGACTCTGGAAAAAATAATTAATTATATAAAAGTGTTTATTTCTTGCTTATATCGACGATCGCGCGGAAGAAGGTCCTATTTCGTTTGCAGGTAAAGAAAAGTCCTACCTTGTTTCCGGCTGAAAAGATCCTATCTCGGAAAGAAAATTTTTTGACGATTTTCATTTTATTCGAATTCCGCGCACCCAAAAAAAACCCTAGTTGTTGTTGAAAACCAAAACGGAGCAAAGGGTTTGGCTGATTTTAATTACAAGAAAGCGAAAAAAATTGACTAGCTGCGGGAAAATTTAAAATCATTGCAAAAAAATTTCATTCCGAGATAGGATCTTTTCAGCAGGAAACAAGATACAACCTTTCTTCACTCACAAACAAGATAGGACCTTTCTTTACTCGCAAATGAAATAGGACCTTTCTTCACCCGCAAACGGAATAGGATCTTCTTCGGCACGATCGTTAATATAAAGATAACTAAAGTTAAAAGTTCAAATCCAATATTAATGAGACATCTAAGTAAAATGATTGAACAGAAGAAATAAAATCATGTAACTAAAATCTATTGAATATTAATACAACTCTTCTCGTAGTAAACTTTTAACTTACCGTAATATTAACTTTTCCCAAGAGCCGTAAATGGCCGTTTCAAGTGCTCGCTGCTTAGGGTGGTGCCGAAGGCTTGGACTCGTGGATAGAAGGATATCAACTTCTCCCAGGGACAGCAAATGACCATTACTGATTATCTCAAGCATTCACTGTAGTTTTGAGACAGTCTGTTAGATTTTGCAACGGTCTCAGAAAGATGTAACAATAGTAAAACTTAATTGAACCCTTTTGTTTTGAACTTGTTCGTAAATTTTTACACTTCTTTGTGTCCTTTGGGGAGAAGGATGGTGACTTCTTCTAGGGTCTGGAAAATGTATACAGTTGCATATATCTTGTTTTCTGAGATAGTAAGGATTGTAAGATACGTATGAACTTCGAGCACCATTTATAGTCGTCTTGCTTTAACAGAAAATATTAAATTTTTGAATCTTTTATTCAACTATTTATTTTGTTAAATATTAAATAGCTTAAATTTTGCTTTGCGATTGAGTAAAATTACAAAATAGAATTAAGTTTTTGCAGAAGCACATTTTTTTTAAATATTTAAATTTACAAGTTAATTCCTTTAATTCTTTAATCGTTTTAATCTCTTGCGGAAAAGTATGCAAACCCGATGTACGTTGAGCAATATGCTGAGCAACGGGCAACGAGTGCTGATGATTCCGATAAGTCTGCATTCTAGACTTGATATTGATGACGCGAGTTTGAATAATTTTGACGCGGTTCGTGATAAGGATTATTAACTAGCAACTGATTTCCCGCGATTCTCTGACTATCGTCTATTCTGAGTGATTGGAAATTTGATAGGTTAAGATTTTGCATAAAGGGATTGCTGCTGCCGTTGTTGAAACCCGCGCAAGTTATGGCGCCAAGGTTTAACCTGTCGTCAGTGTATGTTGTTGGAGTTCCAGACAATTGTGGGTAGATAGCCATACCCGCGCCAGAAGCGAGGTCATCGCTGGGAGCCAAGGTTGCAGACTCGGGCCAGGTAGGGCCAAAGGGTGTGCAAGGCACAGCGCCAGGTGTCCCGTCGCATTTTGAGAACTTTTTTGATTAAGAGCAAGGAAAGGATTCGTTATGACAGAGGATTTTGTCCAAGCCAATTCACTTTGTATGGGTTCAAAATCCAGGTTTGCAAGACACACATTAATCTTCGCTTCCAAGTTGCTTAATTGCACGGCATTAGCCTCGGTGGCAGTACTGTTTTCTGTCTGCAACCATTTTCTTGGCTCCTTCAAGAACTTTTCGCCGCAAATCGTAAGTAACGCGCAATGAATGGCCGCCGAGAACATTTCGTCATTTTTTATCGGCTTGGCTTTGAATAGAACCAAGAAAGAGGTTTTCTTCGATGCTGACATGATGAATAAAATTAAAATTTGAATGTTCTTGAGGTGACTATATAACCTCATGAGGTTGAATGTCCATTAAAATAAAAAAAAAGTTCTTGAGGAATGGACTTAAATTGATGTTATTGTGATGTTAATGTCCCTAACCCGCACTCACGTTCCTGTCCCGAAATATCTCCACAGGAGGATAAGTGTTAGTTTAAAATAATAATCATCTTTACTTACTAGAGATAAATGAGGAGAATGGCCGTATAGATGCAGTTCATCTTCTGCGGCTGCGTCGTCGTGAGTTCGTGGATATTTAACGGTTGTACGAATGGAAAATCCGAAAGCTTATGTCGAGGTTGTGGCCCTTACTTCGCTGGATCGAGATCCAAAAAGATAACCGCGTAGGAGGGGTTTGTGAAATGACGATACTGCTGGTATGTGGTATATATCCGTGTATTGTCCAAAATGGCGCGGAGAGAGATTCGGGGATCTTCGTGACACGAGACCGAAGTGGTTAGAATCTTGCGTTAGGGCCCCGAGTGATGTGCACATCGATTTTTTTATACTGACAGTTGGTCTACTTTTGAATTCCCCCCAAAGTGACCATGTTACTAAAGGAGGCTAAATTAAATGACTACGCATTCGACGGATGCAACCAGTAACAAAAAGTTTTCTTCTTTATTTTTAGGGAGGTTTGCCAGTTATAACGATACAATATTCACTTTTCAATTTTAATTCCTCAAGTCGAGAATAGAGAGTAAGAGGGCGCAAATTTAGTAGCGCTTGCAATAATTAGATCCATAAACCGGAGCTCTGTGTCTTTCCGTTTGCGCTCGTCACACGGGCCGCTCGCCTTCACTGCACCGCCGCCGTGGCCTCATCAGATTTCCATCTACCCCGGGACACCGTCATTTGAATGATCGCAGACAGCGGCTGATCAGCAATAATATTCCTTGCAAATAAAAAGGAACCAGCGATTGTGGGTCCCAGGGACGAAAGAAGAAGAAACGCGAGAGGCGTCGCCTAGGCAATCCGTCGGTGGTGAGGCTGGTGGCGAACGGAGTCGACCTCGTGGCAGGACCACACGGAAGGCGGCAGGCTCGCAGGTGTCCTCGCAAAAACAAAGGTAACTACTTACGCTGAATGTTATATAGGACTAGAGGCCTCCGCATACTGTCACGCGTAATTTCGTAATATGTTCAATAAATATATCAATTAGCAGTATATTGACTTTTTTTTATTTATTGAAATCTATTATTTTTTATCATTGATATTATAAAAATGTTTTACAGTCTCTCACGGTAAAATCGAAATCCAACTTTGAGACTTAAAACTTGGTATGCATAATCTAATAAGTCTGTTAGAATGTTTGGTATAAAAAAAATGGGAATCCACCGTCTAGTTGTTGAGAAAATTTCTTGTCATAAGCTTATGGCTATAGATTTGCTAAGGTACGTAAAATGACTAACTTTACAAGCTGTTTTCTCAATAACTCGACGGTGGATCCACTTTTTTTTATTCCAGACATTGAAAATTAAATTCAATGAAAGGAGAAGATCGTTTAATGGAGAGTTGGCGAAAGGTGACCATTGTAACTAATTACTATCAATAGTCTATCGATCAATTCTTAATATCTAGCTACATCTATTCTTAATATTTTAACCATTACTCTAATAATATCACCACTACTTACAAGGGGAGACTACATCTACCGGGTCGTGGATTTTGTTGAAACTTTGCGAGTGGCTTTCTTTCAACTTGAAATGAAAGACCTTCGAAGGATTCTGTACCATGAGACCTAGTAACTAATATTTGAAACATTAATAAAAAATCGTGAAAGGACGTGTAAAATAACCAAATTAAAGAAGAACGCAAGAGTTCCAGTTTGGGACTTGCCGGATTAAAGAATCTTTATTGATTCAAAAGTTATGCGTGGTTAAAAGCAAGAGATGTAAAACAGTAGAATCATCTGTATTACAATTTATGCCGAATTTCTTTCGACATTTTTTAACGATATTTAATAACGGCTAACTTAATCTGGCGCTTTGGCGGAGTGGCAGGTCCACAGATTGGGCGATCGGGGTAATTAAGCAAATCTTGCAGTTGTTATTACTTGGATGGGTGACCGCTGGGGAGTCGCGGCTTTCTCGATCGCTTAGGTGTGGTTCTACACTCCACAAAGTGAGCGAGAAGTGTCAGTCTGAAAGATTCGGTACCCAGGTCTACGAAATGTGACTTGTGTATCCTATCTGAGCATTCTGAATACACCGATCACTCCGGAGCAGGTTTTCTTAATTGACATTTATCCCCCTGGGTTTGGGCATAAGCTTTTCCCGCTCCATAGGCATAAACCTTAAGCGAATGCGGAGTGGAGAGAGGGATTTTAGGATATATGGATGAAAAATCTGCCGTCGGTAAAAGACCAGGTGAGCTGCATGGCGAACGTGGTTATGAGCTGTGTCCTTTCGCTTTGCCTAAGTGGAACGGTTAGAGCCTTGTCCTCCTCTCCCTCGGCAATCACTAAAAGGTGAACTCGATGGCGGGTAGCGCTAGACCAATAGGCTGTACAAGATAAAAAAAAATAAAAAAAGACTGATAGCTTTTCAGTCAACAAAGATTTTTTAATCCGGTAACTCTCAAATTGGAGCTCTTGCATTTTTCTTTAATTTGGTTTTTTATACGGTAGCGGGCGCTGGTTTCCATAGCAACGGAGAGGGGGGGGGTGGTTGCCATGGCAACAGGTGGTTCTTGAAACGACGGCGGCGGCGTTATATTTTTATAATATAGAAAGATTATATATGTATTGAAACAATTAAATAAAGTTTTGCAGCACAACAAATGCATCACTGTGTAAAAATTACAATGTTAATTCATCGACGATATCTTGACGGTCTGGAGCAAAACGGTGCCATCTCGGAGTCCGGTTAGAAAAGGTACGATTTCGGAATCCGGTTAAAAAAGGCACCACCTCGGAAACCGGTTGGAAAAGTACTATCTCAGAATCCATACAAATATATATATTTGTATATTCGGATTCCGTGATGGCACCGTTTCCAACCGGAGTCCGAGATGTCACCTTTTCCAAGCGGATCATGTAAAATGGAAAGTTGGTTAAGTGAAAGTAGGGATAAAATTTGTTCAATCGTTGGTCCGGATTTAAAGAGCGTCCAGCGATAATGAACAATATCTGAGGCCTGCATCAATCTCAATCGTAAATACAATAACATACCTTGATAATCTTTATCTGCACCTTGAAGAAGTTGCATCAGTGGTCTCCAAACTGCGTGATCTTGAAAAGTTGTTCTTAGTTGCTGCACACTCCTAGACAGAGAGTGGAGGCAGCGAACAGCAGCCAATCTAATTTTCGGACCACCAGGATCTTGTAAACCAGAAACTACTTGTTCCATCAGATTTTCAGTTTCGATTATTCGTTTTCGAATATCTTCATCGTTAGCTCCTAAAGACGCAAACGCTCTAAATGCTGCTTGTCTCATATCTTGCGATAATGCAGAATCTTGAACCTATAACCAAAGGAAAAGTAAAGTTCCACATAATTATAGAACGAAAAAATTAAAATTAAAAAAAGACCCACAAACCTTATGAGAATGCGGCCTCAGCCTATTTTGTTGAAATTGCGGAATAAATCTTCCTAAGCATATTGATTAAAAGTTGTCACGGGTGCAATGTAAGTAGTGTAATACGGGCACAACCTTATTATCTTTCTCAACACGATTATTTTATATGAATGACATAAGTTTGAATGTTCTTAACGCTAGAGTCCTTATCTTTGCTGATGAAGTAGACATTTTTTGCAAACGTGAAGGATATTTTTTATGCAATTAAGCTGCAGATGGATGTTGATGCGATAGTAGAATGGGGCGTAGTAAGTCATATGGAAATTAATATGCACAAAATACTGTCGTCTCATTTTACAGATATAAACGAAAATTAAATTAGGATTGCAACATAAATAATGTTCCAATACGTAAAGTAGATTCAGGATTGCATAAAAGATCTGTGAGTATGAATTGATTGCATATTGTCTTTCAAAAAATACATTGGAAAAGTTCAAAGTTGTAAAAAGAGTCAATTACACTCGTTACTTGCATATTTCAGGAGACGCGATAGCGCCTCGAGGCAAGTCTAAGTTCCAACTTCGAAGGAACGATTTGCCTACGAGGCTGCAACGCGCGTCTCTATATACTTTGATTTGGGGTTTCAACCCTACAAATTTTTTAAATTAAACGCTTTTTTATACCTTATATTATTATATTTAATTCATATCTATGTTTTATTATTAATTCACAAGTCAATCTTTAATGCAGAAAAAGTTTCATGCAAAAAGAGTGTCTTTCAAAAAATATGTTATTTTCCTTTTTTCACAGCTTGCTGACTTTTCGCTTTTTGTTCCAATCCGTTAGTTATTTTCTTCAGTCCTAGTTTTTGTTCAGTTTTTTTTTCAAATACATTTTATTTCACA
>JAWWEP010047910.1:0-11470 GCA_035582995.1 Sycophila quercilanae | reverse complement strand
GGACAAGTTTTTCCCGGTTCCTTAGGTGTCCCTCAACATGGAAAAAATCGTGAACATGAATTATCGATTGCCAAACTATTTTGCGGGACATATTACGAGAAATTTGTATGGAATTTTGTCGAAAAATCGCGTAATATGTCCGGCAAAAAAGTTTGGCAATCGATAATTCATGTTCACGATTTTTTCCATGTTGAGGGACACCTAAAGAACCGGGAAAAACTTGTCCCGTAGGTGTGTTTTCAAAATTTTTTTTTTATTTTTAATTCCCCAGTTGTTTGTCTAAGTCCGTAGAATCGCACATATACGTACAGAGGCGAGTACGTATAAACACACACATTTTTACCCGACGGGAGCAAACATCGCTCGCCCGAAACGAGGCCCCCGTGGCGGCATAATGCAGCCGCTTCCCCCGGGCGAAATTGCGCCGGCACTCGATGCGCGCGCGATTTGCAAGGGAAATATATAAATACGGCCGATCTTATTCTGAGCGCAAACCCAGACGCATCCGCTCTTTTCGGTTATCTTCTCTCGCCTTCCTTTTTTTCCACTCTGCCGCGTTTTTTTTTCAGCTTACCATCAACTTTTCCTGTTTTTTTTTTTTTTTTTTTTGTAACACGCGGTCCGTGCGATATTTGTACTGAAGGTGTATGATCATACGCGTGCATATTCGCACGTCACGCTAACGCAAAAATATACATACAAACGTGTATGCACTCGCGTTCGTACGTACGCACGGATAAAAATACACGTATATACGTGGAGACGAGAAAGGATAGGCGTGGCTCGCGCATGAATTATTCTTCTCTCCCGGCTTTTTGGCACGACGGACGAAGATCTTCGCTCGAGGTCTCTTCAGGGCGAAGTCACTCGACGCTGGGACTTGCAAATTCTTCCGGAGCGAGTTGTCTTTTTAGCTTAATTTGCGTTAGAGATTGGAGTTTTTAATTGAGGAAGATCCTTCTAAGCTGCGCCGCGATACTGCCAATTGTTTTCGTCGCACGTATGGAAATGCTTGTAAAACATCTTGAATTTTTCAATTTTCTTATTTTATTTTATTTTATTTTTTATTGAAAAGTGATTATTTATAAATCTATGCTTTCTCTTTAAATATGAAAATGTGAAATTCACTTGGAAAATGTGAATAGTAACATTTTTTTATGTCAAATGTCGTCCACTGATTCAATATGTGAACGAATTTTGACATACAAAATGTCACTATTCACATTTTGTAAGTGAATTTTCACATTTTCAGATTTACAGGGTTTGTCGGTGCGGCTGTAGCCTTCAGAATAACGGCTTTACTTTATTTTTAATTAATTATTTATTTGTATATTCCTTAAAACTTTAGATTTAGTAGTTTCTTATGTTATTTGTATCAGATTATAATCACCTAATTCAAATATTTTCCGAAGTACTTTATCTATTCTTTATGCAGCGATAAAATTGTTCAATTCAATTCTTGAGCAAAGAGCTTCTGCGATTGAAAATGTAAATTCAATATTTTATTCTCCAAAATTGAATTATAGACTGACAATGAGAAATTTATTCTTCGGATTTAAATCAACGTTTGTGTTTATTTATTTAAAACGAGAAAAAGATCCATGTTTAATGCTGTATAAATTCAATAAAAATAAAACGAAATTTTTCATAAAATATTGGAAATACCGAAGAGCAGCACGCTCCAATTGCAAGACTTTCATTAAAATCTTTGATTTAATTAAAAATTGATAGTTCGCGAACGCAGCGCGCACTTAAAAGCCACAATTGCATCAGTATATACGTAATACGAGCATCGGAACTGAGTTCCATAATCTTCTTAGTCTGTTACTTGCAGAGAATAAAGCAACCACTTTTATCTTATGATCCATACATATTAAGATGAATACATTCTATACATTTATATATAATGCAGGAACAGAGTTCGGTGAATGATTAGCTCAATTTCCAAGAAGATGAATCAGTCAATTCGCTATATTGAGAAATCAAATTTTCATAAATTTTCGTTTTATTTGTAATAATATATTTACAAATTATGGTGTCGATAAAAGTATGATAATTTATATTATACGTACAATTCATTGCTATTAATTATACGCACAAATGTCTGACTCGCTGGGTTCTTTACATCTTTCGTTTTATTACATATTATGTTGTTGCATTTTGCATTATCTGCGCTTGTAAATTTTTGCCCAAACGAGAATAAACGTACTTTCAACCGAATTGAATTATAAAATTTATACTACAAATAATTATTAAACAGTAAACAATTGCATAATGCTCTTACTGACCCTCCGGCGTTGCAATTTGGAATTCAATTAACTTTCATCCTGCGTCGGCGAGTGCACTCTTATCTTAAAATATTCTTTTTATGAAATTCATTTTCAAAGGTGCAAATGGAATTTAAACAAAAAATCTTTACATCATTTTCAAAAATACGAGCCACCATGATATTACCTTTTTTTTTATAAAAGTTTTAAAACGTCCTAGATCATGGCAGTGTCCCAGAAATAAATAAGTTATACGCTTACTCAAAAATCGCGTAAGTTAATGTTTAATACGCATAAAGTATAAAGCGCATGTATATATTCCTCGAAAACGACCGTCATATACAGAACGCTCGTGCGACATGGCCGCAGCATTGTCAGTCGATTCAAGCTCGGACCCTTCTCCCTCCTCCTCTATCCTACTATATATATATAGTTCTGTATGTATATGTGTATATATATATACATACGTCGTTCTCGTTTTTGCAGATACCGCAGATAAGTTACGCCTCGACGAGCACGGAACTGTCCGACAAGAGTCGCTTCGAGTACTTCAGCAGGGTCGTGCCGCCGGACAGTTTTCAAGCGCAGGCTATGGTCGAGGTCATCCACAGGCTTGGATGGAAGTACGTCTCCACGGTGGCCGTCGAGGGCGATTACGGCGAGAAGGTAAGAGACCGGCCTATTGTGTACCTCTCCTCTCGTCGGTACGCCATCTTCGTCTCCGACTGTGCCCCCTCAAAAAAAAGGAAGAAGCCACACAATGGGACACCGTCGAAAATATCCGCGGATTATGAAAATTTTCTAGGAGAATGGCGAGGGAAAGAGGAAGGTATTTTTTTCTTTCAGTTTATACCACCCACACACGCGAGGTTAAAATCTCCGAGTTGAATCCCGGCTGAAACATGAGTGAGTAAAAAATTAAAAGCTGTAGTTAATATTTATACACTGCGTAAGTAGACGCGCGCCGTAACTGTAAAATATAAGTCGTAGCCTCGTCGTCACGGGAATTTGCATGAATGCGTGTAAATATGCGAAAAGATTTTTTTTCGGTTCGTGTTTTTTTTTAATTTTATTAAAAAAAAAAAAAAAATTAGTAATAAAATAAAAAAGAGAGAGTTGGAAAGACGCTGCACGGGGCTGCTCTTTTTTGTCCCTTGCATACTACAAAGTGATATCGTCAAATAAACGAGAGCATAGAGCGACGTTAATTAAAAAAAAATATATATGTATATCGTCAAATAGCTACGTCTTATTAGCCTGAAATTTTCTGGTTAATAATAGATCGTGTATACCATCAGTGGGGTTTATATTCTCAGCGCAAACTTATCAATATTTCCAGGGTAGACACTGACGACTGAGAGCAGTCCTTCTTTTGATAGAGCAATGAATATTTTATGAAAAATTGAAAAATTAAGACATATATCTAGAGTTTTTGCAGAGTGAGCATAGATAACCAAATGTTTAAAGGAAGAAAAAAAAAAATGATGAGAAAAGTGCCACTTAGTTTCTGATCGCAGTAAATAACTTAAATAACTTGATGCAAGCTCGTTAAGATTATTGATGCAATGCAGATAATTAATAGCCATTTTTATCCTTTTTGAGGAGTATAGAACAGTACAAGATTTATAGCACTATTTTGTGGGTAGAGCCATAAAGGAAAAGTGCCTCGGGCACTTTACAGAATAATTTTTCAAAGTCAGTTTCTTTTTTTTTTCACGAAGCGTTTTCAACGCAAAGAAGAATGTTCGCAATATATACACGGAATTGTTCAGTAGAAGATGAACGTGAACCATGCGCTTTATTGAATAGACTGCGAATCTTGTCAATCTAAGTTCAGAGGACGCACAGAGAGAAATTCATAATTGAAGTTTGCGAATTAACGTACTCGTTGCATAGGAATAACCTTGCCCGACCAAACTCGGACCATTACTACTTAGGCTTGTATAATATCCACAATATATCTATTATTATCGTCATTAATGCTATATTAAAGTGAATCCCACTACAGTGGACTTGCTCCTTATCTGCCGTGTAATTATTACATTGAATTCAACGCCTCAACACCTTACACATTATCACGAAATAGCGACTGTAACGATTCAGTAGAAGACTCCGGGTATAGTCAGACCGAATGGCCCGCTCCACAATGGACAAAGTTTATTAAGAGTTACCTGATCCCTTCTCAAAACTTGTATAATTTACACGATGACACGGGCAGAGGGATATTTGTAGAGTAGACCGGGCGTAGGAGTGCGCTCGCTTTCATAATTAACGCATTACCCGCGTATATATAAAAGTGGCAAGGTAAAAACTTCGCAATGTATAAAATTCATGCAAAATTCCGGCTAAATTCCGTCTAATCCGCACTTGAATCAACATTAATTAAAACTTAAGTAAACAAGACGCGATACTCACCCTCGCCCTCCACTCGCGTGTATATAACCTTCGCTCGGGCGAATAATATCACGGGGGCGTCGCCCCTCTTCCACCTCCGTTGCATAATTTCTCGCGCGTAATTTGCACGCGTTCGTGCCGAATTAAAAAAGAGAAACGTAAAGGCGCGACGTCGTTATCAAGAAGAAGAAGACGAAAAAGAAGAAGACGAAAAAGAAGAAGGCGAAGTAGAAGAATAAAAGACGAACTAGAACAAAGATGAAGATGAAAATGAAGATAAAAAAGAAGGAAAGTAGGGTTCACTCGATTCGCCGAGACGAAAGGCTCGCGCTAATAACGACCGTCCGACTAGTGAAAACGCACTAGTGTTAAATAGCACACGCGCGGGGTGGGGGGGGGGGGCCTTGTCGCGATGGAGTCTGCGCGGCGGCGGGTGTGCCGGCTCTTTTCTCGTGTCTCTCGGAGCGTGAAAAATGGGTCAAGCCTAGGACGGACGGCAGGAAGTCTACGCGAGCGACTAGCCAGCCAACGCGCGTGTTCATTGTTCGAGGCCGCCTCTCCGTCTCTCTCTTTCATTTTTTATATCTTTCTCTCGCTCCTCCGACGAGAAACTCATTGCCAAGTGTATCGCTAAATATTGACAAATCGAAAGGGCAGGCGGAGGCGTAGCCGTCGCGGGGGTATTTAGGGGAGGCGCGGCCGGCGACTTAGAAATAAAGCGAAGTGCCGTTCGCCGCGTAATTGGCTCATCGATCTCGCGGAAGGCGACGACGGGAGGCGCGCCGTTATAACGGCTCCTGCTTTTTCCTTTGACGCCGAGGACTTTTATAGGAGGTGCGGTGGCTACCTCTGCTCCTAGTCTTCGTGTGCGCGCTTAAAAATCCAATCAACTTTGAAGGCTAAATTTTCTGTTTGGCCACCGTCGCCCGGACGGAGGGGGATAAATAAATAAAGTGAGCGGAGTGACGAATTGTGCGCGCGTGCGGATGCATCGGACCGGAACAATTCTTACGGCGACAATAACTTTTGAACTTTTTTAACGACGACTGGCACTTTCGCGACTGTAAATTATGCCGACAGACGAGCGTATTTTTCCGAAGTTGTTATTAGTAGCTCTGTACAATAGTCAGGGGTTTCAAGTAATTCCGTAATTTTAAGTGAGTTTTCAATGTTTAACGCCCGAGAGTTTGTAACGCGCTTTCTTTGCTTTCATTAATTTCTCGTAAAAATTTGCATAAGCGAAGTGGGAGCGCACTTGAGAGGGTTCTTCGGAGCAATTTACAAGTGCGATACTTTAAGTGCCCTTTTCAAAACGAAATGATCCCCATAAACAGTCCTTGTTGCCGTTACAAATCTGTCACTGAAGTGTTCTCTCTACGCGTACCATAAATCATCGTGATATACATTTACTCTGCCTACATTCGGCCTTTAATTCTAAAACTATTAATAACTCTTAATAACGCTTTGCATAAAATATGCTTAGATGAGCATCGTGAAGTATTCAATGTAAATATAACAATGTAGTTTATATAAACTTATTTCAATGAATTCATATTATTGAACCAGCATCGACGTGTATGACTGTAATGTAACAATATTAATTTATTAAAAGTTTTATTTATTACTTTTCATCGGTGCGAGAAAGAGCGTGGCGCATGTTGAACGTCGGGTCTGATCAAACTTGGAGTTTTCTACTGAATCCTTATACATATATTTTTATTATCGTCTTTATGTACACTTGTAATTAATAATAAAAATTAATCTGTGAAAATATCCGGCGGTAAGAAGTCACGGTCTGACCAAATTCGGAGCTTTCTACTGAATCTTTACTTTGAATTAATCACAATATTCGACAATTAACGTTGCCGTTTTCATCTTTTGTTTTTAAATGAAATCCTCCGTAGCCCTCAAAGACGTACCATTTGATTTATACTTTACGCATTTCGCTTACGTTTTTCCTTTCCTTTTCCAAGGTAATTTATAAATTTAATCATTAAGACAATAATTACTTGAACTCGATCAGCCAATCACTTTTTCATTCTAAAAATAACTTACAAACAAGGAACGTCATTCTTCCAGAAAACAAAGCACCCTCTGTTAATCACGCACACTAACGTTAATAACTCAAGCCCGGCAATTAAAGCGAACGCAAAGTTTTATACGAAATTTTCGCGGAATAAGAGGTGATCGATCGGCTCAAGTCTCATCGCTTTCTCCATCTTATACGCGATATGGGGGATCCCGGGCAGTGCAGCCTCGCAAAATTATCTCATTATCTCGCGAGCTCGTTCTTGGTCGGCTTGCTTCGCTAACGAGAGAACGCGATATCCCGTCGATGCCCGGCCTAATTGGCTAGCCCTGCGTATTTTCGCGATCTCGATATAATTAGCGTCGACGTCGTCCCCACCCCCCTTCTTATGTTGCACGGCGATAGACGGCCCTCGAGAGAATATTATAGGTATATATAACAATGGTTCATCGGCCGCGGAAGAAGGACGTCGCGTACCGGCTAACAGGAGCTTCTCCGCTTTCTTCTTCGGGAGTGTATATATATATATATATATATATATATATATATATATACTCCGTCTTCGCTGCAGCCGCACTTATCCACTCTTGTCTATTACCGTTATCGCCATTATTATCGCCCGGCGTTATTATTATTGCTCTTGCTTTGAGTTATAATTGCGCGAATTATCGTCGGCGGAGATATTGCTCTGGGCCTTGGCTTCGTGTGAGGAATACATTAGATCCCTTGCTTTAATTGCGATTGTCTCGTAAAGCGTAAGAGGCCGGCTATTAACGGCGGCTGCATGAAGCGAAGGCGATCGTTTCGCCGGTGTTATATATACTTCCGAGTGAGTGTGCCATTGTACTGATCAAGTTAAATAATAAAAGGAGCGGGAGAAGGGACGATTTATCGAGGACGCTAAAAAATTTACTGCGGTATTTCACGAACGAAGAGGCGCCGAAGGTTGTAGAGCGAAAGGTTAAATAGAAATGCTAGGGTTACGGGGCTTTTTTTTGCCCTCTTCGCTTGGCGAGGGAAAAGAAACAATAACAGACGCAACGGTCGCTAAGAGCCGTAATTCACTCCGTGGTAAATGAGCGTGAGCTTTTTTGTTTTTATTTTTTTTTTTCTGTGGGTTAACATTTTTTTACGAACCTCCTGAATTGCCTGCATTTTCAGTTGCCTCGTTGTTAAGGAAAGGGAACGATAATTAAGCGGTACTTTATGGGATAGCGTTCGGGCGAAAAATCAAGTGCGCGGAGCGTTTTTGCAGAGGGCCGCGCGAGCATTTCAAAGGGAACAATTAGGCAAACATTGCGTGAACGCTGAAGCCCGCAAGAATCCAATTAAGTACAATGGTGAAGGAAACTTTTGGTAGTTCCACTTCGTAATGCTGAAATGCGGATATGCGTGCAGTTACGAACTTTTACAAAACGATTTCGAATGCTTTTGAGCATTGTGTAATATCTGTGGTAACGCGAGTTTCATAAAGTGAACAGTTTCGCATAAAATTACATAATTTATATTGAATTTTGTGTAATTTTATTTGATTCATTAAAAAAAGTTTTATCACGATAAACGGACTAAAAGTCCTTACAAGAAAGAAAGATTACAAATCTATTGTGAAAAACATTTTATTTTGAAAATTAATGCAGTTTATTCTAGATGAGATTTATTTAAATAGGCTAACAAGTATTAAAATCATCGTAGTCACTTAAATTAAAATGAATCATCTTTTTTTTTAAAAAAAAAAGAAAGAAAGAAAAGAAAAGAAAAAGTAAAAAAAATATTCGTTAATCTTTGTTATTTTATTTTATCACGTGTACGGAACTAATTAATTAAAGAGCACAGATTACTAAGGATAAAATGTCACTAAAATTATAACGAGCAATCCCTCGAACTAAATTCCTTTACTCGAGCTACAAGTGCTGATGAAAAATAATACTTTTTTTTTTAATTAATTAAAATTAACATTTACAGTATATTTAAATTACAGATATTACTATCTTGACACCTCTTTTAATAAAAATTCTTTTATAAAATACTACAACTTTTCCGGATAAGTACAATTTATTCGAGGAACGTGAACTTAAAATTTCATGAAATAGTATTGTACGCATTCCATTCAAGTCAGTAGACTAATAAATTTGTTACACTTAAAATTGTAACTGATTTGACGGCTGAAACATTTATTTAAGTATACCATTTTTTCAAGAAGACATTTTAGCGAGATCATAATATAAATAAAGAAAAATCTGACAATGGATCCACTTTAAAAGTGTCTCACGCTCCGGTTCCAATTTCAATGAACCTGAAACTAAAAATAAACGCTCGCCTAACAGTGAGGACAAATTTACGTTGGGCCTTTGGAACTCGGCCAATGGCCTTCCCTCTTAAATCGAGTAATGAATTAAGAAAAAATTCAATTTCCATCAAACTTACGAAATATCAAATATTCTTTATTTTATTTATTTATTATTATTATTATTATTATTATTTTTTCATCAAACCTGCCTCCCGCGGTCCTTTAAATTTGACGAGACAACAACCGTACGCCTCCAAAAACAAATAGATCCCACAGAAGAATCTTTCTTTTTTTCTCTCCTTTCTTTCTCTTCTTTTTTTTGTCAGAACTTCTGGCTTGATTGAGGAAAGCGTTTGGCACCGAGCGCAGAAATTGAAAGTTCCCCGCTCATTCACCCGGAATGTCTCATTCCGCAGCACTTAAAACCGCTGACCAACATATTTTTCGTGCGGTGGAGTAGAAAAAAAAAATTGCTCGCAACGATACATTACTCACCGAAGCTCGCGCGATAATAAAGACACGGGGAAAGAAATAAAAATAGACAAGATGTGTCGACAGCGGCAAAACACACTTCTCCCCTCTCCGCGAGAAAAAGAGCAAAAAAAAAAGAAAAAAGACGGTGTCCACCGTCAGCAAAGGCGACGTCGGCTATATAATACGACATCGATTTTAGCCGACGGCGCCGGCATGGGCACTTACATAAAATATACGCCGGATACGCGCACCTCACTAACGAAGTCGCTTATTTTTGCCCCCCAGGGAATCGCCAGCTTCATAGGGCTGTCCTCGGAGTACGGCATCTGCGTGGCGGTCAGCGAGAAGATAATGCGCAACGCCAAGCCGGAGGACTTCGAGCGCATCGTCGAGCACCTCGACTCGAAGCGCAACGCCCGCGTCGTCGTCCTTTTCGTCGACGAGGACAACATCAGGTAAGCACCCCTCGGTCATCCCCGCCTATTTGTATTACTCTCATGTAAATGAAAATCGAGGCAATCCGGGACGGGCTTCTCGGGGGATGCGCAGCGCCGCGCGATATACGTGATTCCCCTGCCGAGTGGAGAGGCCGGCCGAGGCTTCCTCTCGGAAATAAAGAGGACAGAGGAAGGAACCTCGCTGTGTAAAAAGGCGCCCCTCCCCCTCCGCGCTCGCTCTCCACGTCGGGGGAGCTCAGGCGGAGTTAACCCCGGGGTCGAGGGGGATTTCACGCTCTGCCTTCTTCTCTTTCGATCGCTCCTCGATATGTCATTCCGTAAAAATGAGAGAGAGAGAGAGACTTGGCGGCCGCGGGTTCCGTACGTGCGCCCGCCTCGGCCACTTCTCTTAAATAACGCGATTATTTTTCCAGCTTTGCAGCTTAGGAGGCGGGAAAAGAGGGGCTTTGCCGCCGAGGCGACTCTAGTCCCTTGCCTCCTGCCTCCTGCTCCTCGGAAGCCTCTCTTCGAACTCCCTTCAAAGCGGTCGGCGTGAATTTCGACTTGACCAAGTAGTCCGGCGCACTTTCGATTCCATATAATTTTAGCAAGATTGGATTTGATTCGCCCGAAATTTTGCTCGGAATCGCAAATCTACGCTCTATGAATTTTATTGAACGACTCTTTTTTTTTATGTACTGCTAAATATTACGCTGAAAGATTACCGTCGATACAGCCGTATAAATTATTTTAACGCCGCGGATGATCCTCATGATTTTTGATTTTGCAAGTGTATTAGATAATCAGTTTGCTTGCATTGCTAGGACGATTTTTTTTACTGTAAATTTATTATTATCATTATTACATTAATAATTTGACTGGAATACCAGATATATCAGGGACTAAGTGAATTATATGACTATTTTTTACGTTCTTTTTAAATGAGTACGTAAAACAGATTTTTTGTGGTTACCCTCTCCGGACGAAACATTTGATTTATGAATCAACAAAGATGTACTATTTGAGATGCAAAAATATACATTATTAATAAAAAAAATGACCCTGATACATAAAACGAATATTTAAAAAAATCCAGTTTCAACGGTGCCTTATGTTTAATATGTATAAGTAGTAATATCCGGATATGGTCAGACAACGACTATCATTCTTCTTTTTAATTTCTTTCTGTTTTATAAAAATATTAAAATTAATTTTCTTTTTACCTTCAACGTATAATACCATTAAAAACGCTTTAACACCTTCGTCGACATTAAAGGCTTCTTGCGTTAATAAAAAATAAAAACATCGCAGAAACATTTTATTAGAAAAAAAATGAAAGTACTTTGCACCTACTTTAATTTTTTTTTTTTAGAGTTTGAAATACAGTCAAAAGCAAAGCACAAATTAAAAAAGTTAAAATATTTTTAAAAAACTGTAATTAAAAAAAAGCGACCTTCAAAAGTAATTCACCCTTACTTTCAAGCATAAAAAGATAGCGTCACTTCTAATTAAGACAAAGTGTTAAAAAATTTTGATAAACACTGTTTTATAAAGGAGATATCACAGCTTCTCGAAAAAAAAA
>JAWWEP010047889.1:0-11470 GCA_035582995.1 Sycophila quercilanae | reverse complement strand
AGAGTATTCTGTTAAAGTTTCGTTAAAAACTGTTAGAAATAAAAATTATCATGGGAGACGCTTGACCCTCCTTAACGGCCCGCGCCGGCTAACGGTGCCGCGACTCCTTTTGTGCAGAGGCGCCTTTTCTGCCTCGTGCGCAGCGCGGGAAGTCGTCTTTTTACCGCACGTTACCTGAGCATTTGACATAGCCTCATACACGTACATCTACAGATACATGCACACAGATACTTATACCCAGATACATACACACAGATACTTATACCCAGATACATACACACAGATTCGTACATACAGATACACACACTCAGATACGTACACATAGATACTTACACACATATATATATATATATAACACAGATACATGTGATATATAAACACATATGAATTTAGTACTTGTACTTATACTGTATACTTGTTATTACTTTTGTATATTCATATTTTACGTACTTTGTAGAGAGAATTGTAAAGGTATTTCCTTTTCTTTTTAAAAGAGATTTACTTTTAATTCGTGCAAAAGTTCCTTAAATAAGAGAAAAAAAAGTTTAAAAGGAAAAATGTCCTTTAAAAAGTGGAAATTCTTTATAAAGTGTTCTCCTTGTGCATACCGAGGATTCAGAGACACTTTTCGCATCCTACATAGCATTTCAAATCTTGCGAATAAAATCAGAGACGGCAAATGGGAAAACTTTTTTCAAGTGCCATTTTTATAATTTCACAGTAATATACTTATCATATTTTCAATCTTAATTCTTTACTTCGTTCATTACTCTAGTCGACAATTAAATAAACAAATTATGAAGCTACTAAACTGGCCGTTTATTTCCAAACTATCTGATCAATTGAAGATCACTTCTTATGCTAAGTCCAAGAATTATAAAAAAAAAAAAACAATAATTCGAACCCGAATTACAAAAAAATTAGTTTTAATTAAAAAATGAAGAATACATTTTTCACAATTCAATTTCCACTTTTGATTTTCATTCTCGAAAATGTACGATGAATATATATATACTCTCTTCACTGTGCTCTCACACACTCTCCCTTTGTCCCTCTCGCGTCGCCGCAAGCTTTTTACGGCTCTTTCTACGCGCGGCCATGCGCATTAAACAGCGTTACCTCCTGTCCTTTGTTCGAGTCCGCATTATTTTTTTTTTTTTATCTTTCCCTTTGCGGGCGTGGGTTTCTTCTCGAGCACCAAGAGTGAATGAGAGAGAAAGAGAAAAAGGGGAGCGGGGGCTGTGGGTTCATCGGAAATATCGTGCGATTTTTCTTTTTGCCAGGCTGATGAGGTACGCGTGCTTAAGAAGCGAGGAGAGGTTGTCTTGAGGATTGCACTTCCGGGTCACGCGTTTTAATGGAACCGCCGTACGTGCCCCGCAATATTAAGCGTGAAAATAAAAGGAGCGTGGTTTTGGAGCGTGAGCCTTTCGTTTTATGAATGGGAACCTGCTTAGAGAGAGTACGGCTGCCAAATGAAGCGTGATGCACTAATGAATTATTTATTATTTTATGTTTTGTAGTATAATTTTAATGTTATAATTATTGTATTCTATATATAAAGGACGTTGTATAGAAATTAATTATAAACTAATATTATAATGAATTTTCAAAGGCAAGCGACTACGACACATTTTAAGTAATTCGATATAAAATACCAATGAAGGCTTTACATTTCAATTATTTTCTTGCCTCGGTGTACCTGTACAAGAAATATTTAACCAGTTTAAACAGTGACACGTGGAAAACGTGTATCCGAATCAAGAAATAGTTACATAAACTAACCTACTTACGAGAATGTAAAAGCCTCAATAACAAAAATTTAATTTCAAAACTCAATAACTAGTTTTGCCAACTACCCGTAAATTCATTGCTGAAAAAAGATCAACATTAAAATCTGAAAGAGCATTCCCCAATCTCCTAAACAGATTGCAAAGGAACTCGATCTTACAAAAAAGTGAAAAACGCGGCATATCCTCTAAATCGGCAATACACTTCGAGATACACTTAATGAAGATGTAAGTATGCCCTCGGGGTCCTAAAATTTCTCTGAAATTTTGTAGGTAGAATAATTTAAAAAAAAAAATTAATGAACACTCGGAATTTCGACCCTTAGGGCACAGCAAAAAAAATAAAAGACGTTATTCACAAATGTAAGGAAAATATGCGTTTACGAAAACGTCAATTGCCCGCCAACTAAAAGTTGCATAATATCTTATGATGAATTAAAGTATAGAGAAGAATATAAGAATTTACAATTTAAAATGTTTCAAATTAAAAAATCTTCGTCACAATTATTAAAAATCATATACGTATGATGATTTATACATATAGTAAATTTCAATTAATCACAATTTATTAGCAATAAATAACACTTTTACACTTTCATTATTGACGATAAAATATTATTCTTCTAAATTTGGCAGAAGTAAAAACCCTAAGGGCGTAAAGAATAGACTTTTCCAATCGAATTTATTTTATAATTTATTCTTTAAACGACAAAGTCGTTTATACGCGCGATTTTCCCGGAGGACATTCTAAAATAATTAAATTCATCCGAGTGTACTACATATCTTATATACACCGAATTTAATTCTTCTCAAGGCAACGCCGACCGAACCGTCGTACGTCCAAAACACTAAAAAAAAATCCCATGCCATTCCCTGCGCGTGAACGTTCGATCAGAATTAAACTCTTCCGAGTGTACACATAAAGCAGTCGATAACCGATCGACCCATCGGCGAAAACCTACGTCTATCTCTTTAAAAAAAAAAGCAACAAGAAAAAAATCCAAGCCTCCCGATCCATTCCCCCCGATACCCGTCGCGAGCAGGCAACAAGTTAGCCGAGTACTTTACTTAGAGCGCCCGAACTCCCGCAGCGGCGTCTCCGATTTTTCTCTCCCGATTACACAGCCACTTACGTAAGCCCGCGGTTTTCCAACAGCGTCGCCCGCGGATGGCGAACCCGTTCGCCTCCGGCTGGAAGAAATAAAAAAAAAAAAAGACACCGAAGTGAGGGGCGAAGGGGGGAGGCCCAATTACCCGCGGGGCGGTGCATCGGGGGATATACAGAGTCGACCGTGAACTCGAGCGGCCGAGTTGCGCAATGCTGAGCTTTCGCCGAGCTTCGGCCTTTTTTTTTCTAGTCTACTATACCTGAACTCGCTCGCGGTGATACGCAGACCTGCAGCCATGCGGTCGCCCTGGACCGGACTTACAGTCGCGAGCCTATGTTTGGACGCCCGGGAGGCTGTGCAGTTTCTCACGCGCGGCCCGCCGTATACGGTCGTCTCTTTCTTTATCTTCTTCCTCTTGTTCTTTTTTCTGCTTTTGCTTTTCAGTGCCGCGCGGGGCATCTTTATGACGGAGGATGCGCGGAGGGCTATTAGGAGGATTGTAAATTTTAGAGAGCGCGCCGCGTTTGTTAGGCGAGATGCGCGAGGATCGATTGTAGTCTACTCTGATGCTCAGGTCTGTTTGCTGATCTTTCAACTGAGATTTTCATTTATGCTGGGCTATTCTTTTAATGGCCAAGTGATATGCGACGAAAATATTTCGTTTTAATGTTCAACGTAACTGTGAGTTTGCTTAAACGCTCATCTGATGTTTATAAACGTAAATAATGTTGATGAGATTACAATTTTTATAATTAAATAAAGCATGCGATTTTTATAGACACAACAAACAATTTCTTTAAATGAACGAAATATATAATTGAAAATGTACTATTGGCTCAAAATAAATTCAGATTTAAAGAAACTTGATAAATGTTTAAAGAAATATTCTATTGAATTTATTATTTTTTTTCATTATACAATTATTATACAAAAATCCGCAATCCAAAAGATTTTGTTCATGAATATTAATTTATTTCCTTGTTTTTTTTTAATGAGCAATTATTCGGTAATGTTGAGATCAAGTGGCCAGTCTGTTAAAGATTTGCTGAGAAGATTGAAAAAAATTACGACTTTTCTGAGTAGTTTTTATAACGCAGAACGTTGATCAATTATTTCCAAGATTACTAACCGGTACTTCGTGTAATTACTATTTTTACCAGAAAATTCTCTTCGTGCATGCATGAATATAATAATGGTGGATTTAAAAAGATATACAGTAGTAATAAAGATTTTTCTGAATAAAAAAGACATTTTCGTTCTACTTTAAAGTATAAGGTAGGATCAAGAGATGCAGTTAAAGGAAATAGAATGTAAAAGTCTAAAAGAAAAATAATAATAATCTTGAAATGTCCAATGCAAGATTAAAAGAGACAGAACGTTAAAAAGAAAACCGGCATAATCCAAGTTAGATTTAAAGTAAAGGAAGTATTATAACTTTGCTTGAACTGTGATATAACAGGGTATAATTGTAACTATAGTTACTGCTTTATTGTACAATAAAACGCAAAAACGTGAGTTGCACTAGAAAATGAGAATGACAGAACTTTTCTACTATTAACTTGCGTGAAATTATTTTTTATGACAGTCGCACTTTTACGATCTGAGATTTCGAATGATTATGTTTCTCTTTGTTAATTAATTTATGCTAAAAAGTTAAATAAAAGAAAATGCGAAATAATTTATAAACAAATAAAAATATGATTCTAAGCTTTCTCTCTTATTACGTAAATTTCTTATCGAACAAATTAAAATAATAACTATAACAAAATCAAATACATGCACATTATATATATACTCGATAAAATAACTCTCTATTTAACCGTTAAACGTTTTAACATTTAAATTTGTAAATACTTACTTTTTTTATGATTTTTTTTTAAATACAGTCACTGACCGATCGTATATAATCGAAAAAATAGTAATTCGCACAAGATAATTTCCCCGAGCGAAAAGAAAATCTTACGACGCTTTTAATAGCATTTTATAGGAACATTTCCAAGTGGCAGTTACAACCGTTCGCCGTAATTTATTCACCAGCTTAGTAAACTTTTACCCTAAAATTGCGTAACGTTAATTTAGCCAAACTAATCCCAAGCGCATTTATCTTTTTGTCCGTAACGCACCCGACAAAACAGAAAAAAAAAGACAGCCATAGATCTTGTAAAATGCAATGATAAATCATTTCGCAAAATATAAATAAAGCAACATAATAAAACGAGGATAATCCGTTAACTTTCACGTCACCAAATCATCCAGAAAAAAATTTCTAAAAAAAAGGAAGGTACATTATACCCTGAAACGACTTCAAATACTCCTGCGATCGTAATAACCGCTAAACATCCATTAGACTTAAAAAAATAATGAAATTAAATCGACCAAAGAGTAATTACCCATTAAAAAAAAAAACTATACTCAACAGATTTCCTCGAGAGCAGCAGACTCTTCCCAATCACTTTTACTTCACGGACTACGAGCGCCATAACGCCGAAATTGCAGCGTTCCACTTGGACAGGTGAGTATTCTCCTTTCCGCTACTCTAAAGAAAAAAAATATAAGGAACAAATAGCGAGTACCAGACACGACGAGAAAAAAAGGAGAAAAAAATAAACGTATATAAATGAATGAAAAGGGCCGCGACTTTGCATGCGTCTCGAGCGCCGTAATTCCCTCCGATTTCCTCGGAACGCGGAAAGGAAGGAGGTAAAAGAGGAGAAGAAAGTTACGCCGACGCTCGTTTTATTGTATCGCCGGGTATCGCCGTTTCGAAGCTCGCTTTGCATCTTAATGACCCGAGAGCCGCGGCTAATGCAACCGAAACGGCTACTTTGTTTTCGGAGCCCGCGGCTGAGTCGAGATTTCGCGGGGGTTCCCCCGTTTGTGGAGTCCGGCGCTATTGAATGTTTACTGCTTCGCGGCGTCGACTTTTAGTGGCGACGAGTTAATTCGGTGATATTTTGCAATGTGGGAAGTTCTTTTTTTCTTTTATTGTTCCGAAAGATGGTGGAAATATTTTTAGCGTGATTTAAGAGCCTCTTTTGCCGATGCTTAATTTCAATTTATAAGTTTACGTTTATTAATATGCATATTATACGTAATTCAATGTCTACACTATATCTTCAATTTACATACGTCTAATTTATTGTATTATATTTCACGAATTTTTATTTTGAAGAAGAATTTACATTCATTATTGTTTCTTTGTTCCATGACCTTATACAGGAAGAATTATTTATTTCTTAAAAAAAGACTCATAAAATCTCCGTTTATAAATAAAAAAAACATATAGAAAATAAAGCAGGAGATTTTACGACTTATTTATTTATTGCGAATTAACATTATTCATTGTTAGACGCAACTTGATTGCTATTGTTGTATAACAAATAGATCGGATGTTTCTTTTTATCAATCTTTTTAACTATTTCAATTTATTGCTTCAATTTTGCTTATACAACGTCTCCGTAATGTTCGAAAGCAATACTCTAACAATGAATGAATTACGAATGAAAACCAGTCGAAGAAACTTTTGTAATTTAACTATAGTCCCATTTCACTTGTTGTACTATAATAAGCTTAGCATTGAATATAAAAGAACGGCTCGTCAATGACACTTATTTAATGAAAAAGTTTCTTACTTTATGACGGGAAGACTTTATTTTACCGGCAGCGGTTAATAAAAAAAAAGTTCATTATTTATTATTACTCTGATAAATCAAAAAAGAAAAAATTTATTACCGCGGAAATGTAATTCATTCTTCTTGCATTCCTGAATTCGTTTCATTGACCATTTGTCAATTGTAATGTATACCGTGTCGCACTATGTAGATATATATCTTTCGAAAATACAATCTTTTATACGTTATAATGCAAAGACTAAGACTAAATACCTTTAATTATAAAATTAACTAATATAAATAAATAAAAAAAAACAGTAATGCTTCTTCTCGTAAAAAAATTATATGAATATTTATATTTATTTGATTTAGTAAACTACAAATAAATCACGCAACGTTTCTTCTCATAAAAAAATGTATTTATTTGATAAACATCATACGGTCTTAAAAGCCCTTTTACAATAACAGTATAAGAAAACCCAACAAAAATGTAAAAGAGTGAATCAGCGCGTCCTTAAACACTCCAATTTGTGGAATCGATTTAATAAAGTAAATTAAAATATTGTTTAATTAAATACATATCTAAATATGTGGATATATGTAGACTACTAGAGTTCCGACGTTGTATGCCGGTGACGGGTCGCCTGCTGAACATAACAACGGAGATCTACCAGGTGACGGATGGCGACATCCTGAAGACCTTTTTCGTGAGTCCAGCGGGCAACCTCTGCTTCCACGGGAAATGCACCTATTACTGCGACACCGGACACGCGATCTGCGGCTCTCCGGACATGCTGGAGGGCAGCTTCGCCGCCTTCCTGCCGGAAAAGTCCGTAGCCCACCGCAAGGTCTGGCGGCATCCCTGGCGGCGCAGCTACCACAAGAGGCTCAAGGCCGAGTGGGAGACTGGTAAGTGCCTTTATCGTCTGTGTACGCCGGCTTAGGATCGGAGGGGCGTAAGTGCATTATATTGCTCCCGACATAAAAGCGTAATACTACCCTATTCGTTAAAATCTTCCGGGTTTATGCTTTAGACGTACCATGTATAATTAAATGTAGTATTTCAAGTTTAAAGAGGATCTTTTGCGCCCTTGAGAGGAAAGTAAAATATTCAAGTCCAAGTGAGAGCAAATTTTTGTAGTGTCTGTAAGTTTGTAACCCCCAAAACATCTTGCTGTCATTGTGATCGCTCGAAAATTGAAGGATTTTAATAATTCCGATTTAGAAAAATTGAACACTTATTAAAAAAATACTACAAGATTTTTCAAAAGAACTTTTAAATCCACTTTAATATATAATTTGTTCGTTAAAGGTTGTGTAATTTGTCAATTATTCGAATAATATTATCACAATTAGGCAATTCCGATAAAAAAATCGTATAATTGATCAGTGAACATATAAGGCGAATTGAAATACCTTATAATAAATGAATATTAGAGTGGAATAACAAATTTATTTAAAAAATCTTAAATCTTGTTGTTATTTTACATTCTAATAATAAACATTACTTTATCAATTGATAAATATTATAAAAATCAATTTTATAAAAAAAATCTGTAGAGATAGAGAGTCTTATTTTCTTTTCTATCAAAAGAAATAATGTCATACCCCCGACGAAAAAAAAAAGCTCGGTTCAATTTGCCGGCGAAAATTCAGGCGTCTCGAGAGGGCTAGCGCATTTCACACACGCTTTTAAGGAAAAAACACATTTCATATATTCCCAGCGGAAAACGGATTTCACGAAGTTCCCAGCAAATAGCGTATCTCGTGATATTACCGCGAAAAAAGCATACTTTGTGAGATTTTCAGTGCTTTTAAGAATTTCGTTTATACGTCAAATGCTTCTAATAATTTTGCGTACATATTGCGCAGAGAATATTAAAATCTGATTTTCAAGCGGTATATAATATTTCTTTCGTGCCGTTAATCCAACGTTAATATTTCATGTCGAAAAAAAATGAAATGCAAATAATAAAAGTAGAATTCGAGTTTCAAATAATTTTAAAATTCATTTCAATTAAGCTCACGACAATCATGCCTCCAGCGCGACTTCAATTATCTTCAGAGGATAGAATGGTTTATTTTCTCATTTAATTAAGTCGGATAAATTTTTAGCTTTGATTAAGGCTCGAGGAACATTTTCATCAAGGCTTAATCAAAAGTATGATTAAAACTCCTTAATTATGCCAGTATAAGTTTCCTTTGTTTTCCCAGATAACTTTCAGATTCTTCCAAATTATAGAAATAAACTTCGGGATCTTTTCGTACTAAATAAATATTTTCTTCCAATACTTAAATCCTGATTGTTGCTTTTTTTCATAACAATAATTAACAAAAGAAACTAATATATTTCTTAAAGATGCACTATACACAAACTATAATAAATAAATAAATAAATACGATGAAAAAATATATAAATATTTTTTAAAAAATATATAAATATTAAAAATATATAAATACATATAAATATAAATATTTTTTTATACCCTACCTCGTCAAAAGCTTTTTCAGTTCACTGTACAATTTTCCCTGTAACCGGTAGCGCTGACAGCCAATCCTCTCCGCCGGTACACGTGTCTTCTTCTCGAAACACGCGTAATTCACCGTCATTAAAGCGTTTTAAGGACTGATTTTTTTTCGCGTCCCATAGCTGAAGCCGAGTTTCTTTTTTCGACGCCGAGCACACGCACGACTTTTCCCAGAGAAGAAAATATAGCGGTCACGCCGGGATATAACGGGATCCGGGGGATCGCCGCGCGACGGGCAAATTGTTATTGGAAATCCACGCGAGGCGGTGCTGAGTTTGGCGCACCAGGCAGAGAGTACACTGATTGCGGGTTATTAGCGTCGGAGATGTGTGCTCTAGCCTGTAGCTTTGAAATTCCCTCGACTATTCCTATACGTACACACGCGTCGCCGATTCCAAAGAGGAGCTCGAGCTCACGATCCCACGCGGCTCCGGGCAAATTTTCTCCCTATCTATTTGAATGCGAAATCACCGAGATCAAAGGTACGCGTTTTTCTTCGCTTTAAAAAGAAAAAAATGAATGAAAGGTAATTGTGTGCTGGTTTTACTTGTGTAAAGACCGTTATTTTTGTATTACTGACTTTGATAGAGAGATAAAATAATGTACGAATTTGATGGTTTGACTTTGATGCTATGTAGTTATAAGATATAAGAGTATATTTGTATTTTAGAATAGAAAATTGTGGTGTGGTGAAAACGTCCCATTGAATCATTGAATTTGACGTATGCGAAGCAATTCGTTCAATTTAATAAATCCAGAAATGTATGTGATGACAGAACAAAAATTACTAATTTTTTGAGTAACGGTGCGGTCCACTTAAAAATTGATAAACAACCTTGTAAAAATGACTACAATGCGTCCGCGAGTTGAATTCTCCGTTACTAAAAAAAAAAAATAGAAATTTTTTTCTTAACTCATTTTACTCAATGTGCACTTATCTATTTGCTTAAAAACGGGAAAAATTTTAATTTTATTTCAATAATGTGTAAAATGAAATAAGTCGCATATGTTATGAAAATTAAAATGAGTAAAGTCGCAGTTATAAATGATTAATGTTCGGATTTTAAATATGAAAGAGAAATTTATGGCTCATAATTTTGTTGCAAACGTACACACCTTTTCACTCAACTTATATGCTTTACTGTTTTATTCCAAAGTTTATTGAATACAAAGTATGTGGCTATGATTTCTGCATTTTTTTTACTGTGAGATTTTAATGAGAAAATCTTTGCAATCGTTTGTACCCCTTTTTATGCATATAAGCATTGCACGTGATCTGGTTAATATCATTGAATATAATTAATTTTCTACTCTTAGCAAATATCATTAATAATTGAATCTAATGAAAAATAAATTAAAGCCGACTTTTAAAACATTATTATAGTAAAGTTTAAACGAAGTAGATAGTTATAGATTTTCTGCAAAAAGAATTACGTACTCTCGAATATTTTTCAGCTACAATGTTACAATTATTGTTTAATTATCATCTACTTCTTATTCGTGTTGCTAAAAGTTACTATAAGACAGCTGCGAAATAAATTACATATTTACTATTATTTACTATTTTACGCAACCGCACCTCTTGATTTTACTACCATAATATATAAAACCTTGCTATTAATTACGTCATTCTTTCATTGTTAAATTAAATTAAAAAAAAAAAAAATACATTTTATCAATTGTAAATTAAATAAACAAACAATTCGACAGATTCGGACTACTGCAACATAGTGCGAGAGCTGCCGCCGTACAACGAGGGTCGCCGTCTGCTGGACCTGATGGACATGTCAGTCTTCGATTTTCTGATGGGCAACATGGACCGGCATCACTACGAGACTTTCAAGGTGTTCGGCAACGAGACCTTCACTCTGCATCTCGACAACGGCCGGGGCTTCGGCAAACCCTTCCACGACGAGATCAGCTGTTTGTCGCCGCTCCTGCAGTGCTGCATGATCAGGCAGAGCACCCTCGCCATCTTACTCAAGTAAGTTTACCGCCAAATTAAATTTCCGCTTCTTTTCATTTTCATCGACAAGTATAGGGTATAGTTTCCATTAAGTCCAGGGATTAATTAAATATGAGATTGATACTAAAATTAGAGGGAAGATTGTTCAATGGATTTCTAAATTAATTATTTTTTAAATATATAGTTGAATGCGAGTTATTAATCCTTTTCATTAATTTTTAGTAACATTTGATCACTAATCTCATTTTAGATATTAGGTTCTAAAAACTCTCTGATATTAACTAATCTAATACTCTCGCGTAATAAATATTATCTTAAATAACAACTGTAAAATGTGATGACTATATTAGAAACTTATTGCTTTCTCATAGAGAAAGCCTTGTGTCGCAAAAATTTTTCGATCTTCAGATTTTGACATAAAAGTACTTATTTAGGTTCAGAAAGACCAAAAAAATACTTTTTAAAA
>JAWWEP010047868.1:0-11471 GCA_035582995.1 Sycophila quercilanae | reverse complement strand
ATATCCATTACAAGTGATCGTTAAAAACATACTTCATACACCCGTTTCATAACTAACGTAAAACCACCAGGCGCTTTAGAAGAAAAAAAACCTTTGAAAACACAGAGGCGCTCGGCTTAAAAAAACAGCGTAGCAGTGCCGCGACAAGAGGTTTCCATCTGCGCGTATGTTCAGCGTCAAGCGGGCGAGATCTCGAGTCGACTTAGAAAAAAAAAGTACGCGCGGCGCGTGTGACGTTGACCTCGTTGAGGCGCGGCTTGTCGCCTGCTCCGTTTCATCCTCCGCAGGCGCAGTTTAGCCGCCTTTCCAAAGCAGCTGCGCTCTAATTTAATTCGGGACCTCGATCCTTTTTATTTTTCCTTCCCTCCGACCCGGACTGCACGTATAGGTATAATAGCGCCGCGGCGATGCAGGCGGGCCGGGAACTATTACGTCGGGCGGGCCGCTGATTATCGACCTCGAGGAGGGCACGAGCACCCGCAGAGGCGACTGGAGTTTTCACCGTCGCGGGCCCGCTAATCAGTTTGCTTCGGCTGCGGACGAGAGATTAATGGAATAAAGAGGGGAAAAACTTTTTTTTCCTTCGATGGAGCTTTCTTTTGTGCGGAGCTCAGTGATCGATGGGTAGTGATACTGGTTTTTAATGAGATTGATCGAAATCTTATTTATTGCATCAGGACTGTGAAAGGATTAATCTTGCGTTTAATAATTAGTTATCGATGTGTTTATTATTATCATCAATTAATAATAGTAGTAGCAGTAGTAGTAGTAGAAGTAGTAATAGTAGTGGTAGTACCCTGGTAGAAATCGTAGTTTTGTCCCATGATGAAACGATTTTTTTAACATTTTAGGCCCATTCAATAACTAGCTTGGAAAATGGCCATTAAATAGATCTAAAATGTTAAAAAAAAATCGTTTTATCATGGGAAAAAACTAGGCGATTTCTACCAGGATATTATTATTATGATTATTTGATTCTATTATATAGAATAACCACAATCGAAAATAACGCAGTCTCATTTGAAGTAAACTATAAGTGAAAGAATGCAAGCAATCATTTTTCATAGAAATGATAATGATGTACTTCTAATTAGATCTTAGATATGGTAGGTTCCTCAAAGAAATCATATAGTATAACTGCAGAAATAATTGTAATTAATACTCTACTTCTTATAATACTAGGAAGAAATTATAAGTGAAATTGGATTATCGTATAAACCAAGAAATATCTTGAAGAATTTTCTTTTTTACACGTTATTTGCATTTCTTTTTATAAGCAGATCCATTAAGAAAAAAGGAATGTAATGTATTTTAATTTTCAATGCCTTCTTGTTTTAAGTTCAATTTATAAAATTCAAGTAGTATAAACAAAGTTACCAATACATAGATTCTGATCAAGGAAGAAAGATCACAATCTATATACAGGTAACTTTGTTTATACTACTTACAGGATTCACTTTTTATGTCACCTGATTATTCCATGAATAAATAAATAAATAAATAAATAGAAAGAAATAGGAAATCGATATTAAAGTTAATTTAGAATACGAGAAAAGCAGGTGCAGTACTGTGCGGCGCGCGAGCGGCGCATCTCTCCGGCCCGCGGCGGCCGCTAAACACTCGCGTGCTCTTCATCTCGAGCTTGAACTTTCAAATGAAAGTACCTGTGACATGCTCCCCTAACGCAGCTGGAAAAGCGGATTTAAGCACGTTATTACTCCGTGACTTTGCATTAACTTACAAATGTTTAATTGATATTTTTTTTATTTACTTTCTCTCGAATTTCTTTCGATCTTGAAACGCTGCGGATGCAGTGGATACAGATTTGAACGAATTGGCTATAGAATGAAACTTCAAATGCTCGACGGGGCACATTATTCCAATCCTGTTGATAAATCGAATTTATGCGAGAATGCATTTTCAACGGTAATCTAAACTTAATTAAATCCGGTCTATTTACGGGTATTAGAATAGTTATCGGCTGATTGAATTAATAATGCTACTTTGGATATATCGGCGCCTGTATATCGTCGTCTATAACGAAGCAATGCAGATTTTAAAAATGCAAAGACTTATTCTAATAAAATTAGGCATTTTTAAAGCACTAAAAAAAATAAAAATTCTACCAGAACCAAACCAATTCGAGGTATCTATATATAGTAGTAGTTATCTTTAGTAGTAGTAATTATCTTTAAATTCATTAAGTTATTTGTTAGGATTTGAAAGAGCTTACTCTATTTTGATGCTTTAAAACAAATTAAAATCGACTTTTTTAAATATGTACGAATCCACTTTTTTTTTAATTTCTTAGATATCCTACAACATAAAAAAATCATGAACATAATTTACGAATTACTAAACTTATTCCGACCAAATCTATGCAGTTTTTTTAACTAACATAATTTTTCGCTTTTTTTATACGTATTATTGATATTATTGACGAAATGATAACTCCTTTCAATTGAAAACTTTCTTAGGGCCCTAAAGTCAAATTGTTATTAAAAGAAAACCCAGTTTTATGGTTAAACTATAAGGAAGTTTAAACAAAAGAGTTGCTGCTTTGAATGACGACAAAAACCCATTTTTTACCATATAAATGAAATGAACTTTTAGTATCATAATTATTAATTTTTAATTCAACCAGCATTTTTTATGACTCTAGAACGTACAGTCTATCGTAAAATTGTCTTCGTTAATTAACAATTTAACTGCAGAGATCCAAAAAAAAGTCGAAGTGAAAGGAATTTCAATTACGTCAATATAATGTGATGATGTAAAAAAAGCGAAAAATCGCATTCAGTCTTATAGATTTATAAATTATGTTCACGAGTTTTTTCAAGCTAGAGAAAGTCAATTTAACTGCTCTCAAAATGTTTGTTTCAATTTGCATATTCCCACTTGTTTTATAAAAGTCGTGGATTGGTACAATATACACATAGATTTTACAAACGCAGCAGCAACTATACTTTTTGCAAAGCTCAGCTTTTAACAAGCACTTCGCGAATAAACTTTCAGCGTTGATAATATCCATCTGCAAACAAACGTCGGCTTCTTATCTTCAGCTCGCACGTAGTCCCTAAAACATTATCGTCATCCGAATTCGCTCTCTCTATAGTCTATAGTCTATGAACGTTTTTTTTTTTTTTTTTTTTTATTTTTTTTTTGCACTGCGATAGGCGCACATGGCGCTCGCTCGATTAGTCGCTCCTCGCGGGCACGAGAGCCTGCCTCTTTCCGCTTTGTTTGTCTTTCTTTTTTTTCAAAGCGATCATGCAGGATAAAAAAGGCTGAATCCACGCGCAGCGGCTGGTTTAAAAGCGAGTCGTGTGTTTTTCGCAATTAACCGACTTTTCCGGCCGCGCGTCCTTGCTCCGTCTGTTTGCACGGTTTTTTAATGCGAGAGACACTTTAATGAAGATCAATTCGTTTCGTTAGCTTTTTCTCTCGATTTCTGGGCTAAATAAACGCGTTTTATAATGTCCGCTGTACTTTTCTCCGAGCGTGGCTCTTTGATCGGACGCGCAAACATTATTTTGCAGTTCTGCGCGTTAAAAGCGAAATAAACGTGGACGCCCTACTTGTAGAACGTCACTTTACACACAACTTTTTCAGTGAAAGAAACGAAAATTGTCTTTGTAACGCGATATCTCCACGGTGTGTTTATTGTCGAGTTTATGACACTATAAATTTATCAAAAAACATGACTTGACGTGACTTACGCTGTATCGCAGTGACTAATTACAGATAAAACTGTAACTTACACCGATTATGAATAATTCAGCGAGCATTACAAAAAAGTACACACTAATTGCATCACGAGTTATCGTAGAGGCCGACTTGGACAGAAATTGAAGACTGACATCATGCGACTGTCTCACGAAAAAAAAAAATTATTATTTTGTGTGACAAATGTTAATTTTGAATTTAGCGTATGAAAAAAAAAAAAAAAATTGACGAAGGTAAAATCACGACTTTCGATCATCTCTCATTCGCTTGACGCCGGAGTAGAATAATTCATAGTGAAAAGCCTACTGACCCAAATGAGGACATTGAGCGAGCAGAAAACGTGCCTGATGCACGTGTAGCCGGTACGACCCATGTTGATTCTCGCCAAACTCTGCGCAGATAAGACTCGATGTTTTCTGGAATACAAAAGCAGACGTGTACGATTAGCTTAAAGAATTCAGATAGATAATGTTCTTTTGCACTTTAGTTAATTCTTTAAAATTGTGCAGGTTTATATATTTTTCTTTGACAGCTGAAGTATACGCAGAGAAATTTTATTGAAAAAATTACAGTATTTTTTTCAAATAATGTTAATTTTAACAAACAGAATTTTAAAAAAAGTAAAAGAAACTTCATTTCTTGAGTATTAAATGTCTCTTTATAAAAAAAATCTACATGGAGAGAAAAGTTCTTGTAAAAATTATGATACTGTTTTGTAACGCAGAATAAAAAAATTTACTAGAAAGATATTATAGTAAGATTTGATAGATTTACAGAAAATTTTGATGAACTTACAGTAAATTTTAGTATAAAGTATAGCAAATTTTACTATACTTTCTGCGGTAAAATCTTTTATTTGTCGAGTCTGTCCCTAAATTTAAAAAAAATTATAGAAATTTTTACAAGATCTCTTTTCTCCGTGATAGGCATTATCATTGTTGTTATAGTATTTATCCAACAGATATTGGTCGAGCAATACAGATTTTTCTTTTAGTGATACTAAATTTTGCAGCAAAATTTCTCTCAGTGAGTTAGTTCATCGGCGTATCGCGTTGCGGTCTTATCCAAGAAGATTTTTCTATCCTACAACGCACATGCGACTATTATTTTTAAATTATTAGAAAGTTCGTATATAATGTGGTTTTAAGTACACAAAAAAAACGAAGTGAAAGTGTATTAAGTATCCCCAGTACCGGCCAATGTAACAGTTTGGCATAGCTGTTCGATGAAGCTAAACGCGGCACTCCGCAGCGAGGCTAAGCAAAATAATTAGCGAGGCGAATAGCACCATCTCATTGGGTTCGCGAGGCCTAGTAACAAGCCAAGCCATCCCCCTTGGGTGACTCTTCAAAATTCAATTAGCTCGTAATTAAAGAACAAAACGGCCGTCCATTAAAAGGAGCGCGCTTCGTTTCGTCCCTTTACGCCCAAGTCGCCGCGGTAATTGGTCAAAAAAACGCACCGACCGTCCCAACAGGGTCCAATCCGCCCAAATAACGATACACGGTCTCCGCGTTGATTATAGAAGAATCTCTTTATTTTTTTTTTAACTGATCCGAGCGCTGCCGCCACACTCGGCCTGTCGACGGCGGCAGGAAACGTTTCATCAAGGAATCTTCTCAATTCCGCGCACGAACTCGACCGCCGGCGTGGGCAAGTGGGAATTAGCGTTTTTAATTAGCGTGAAAAACAAGCGTCGCCTTTAACTGGTCTCATTTCGGATGCAGATGTGGCGCCGCGGGTCAAAAATTTTTCCATGTGCAATAACCGATGAAAGTTTTAATGTCCGCTTTATTCGGCATGATTGGGCATTAACCTGATTAGCCGGACGTTTTACTCGGAATTGAGGAATTATCTCTTTTGTTGCGATTCGTAATTGGCGTGTTCCACTTACTTCGTGAGTGTGAGTTTAGTGATCGAATTTGTTTTCCTTATTTATTTAAGTAAGAGGTTGATCTGTTATGTAGTTATAAGCTGCTGTCAATTATGTGCGATAATTTTATAATTTAACCTACTATTTGTGCATTTTTAATTATTAGCGATTAATAAATTAGTGTGCTATTTGAATACGTCCGTTTTAAATATTCAATCAATTATACAATCTGTGGTATATATACTTATGTGATATAATTTTATACGTTTACAATTCTTTTTATGAATTGTTCATGTTCTATATTTATAAAGAAATTTTCTTTTTAATTTTATTTGAAAAAGTCTAATGAGCTAATATAGATGCACCTGCGAGTATATTTTTAAAATGATTAACGAACTATTCAAATGCACTTTATCTCTTCATACTTCTATAATTTATTACCGACGTTTACTATTCGCATTTGAATAAATAAACTTTTTTAGTCAAGAAGTTTTTACATGTTCGGCTGAATATTTTTTACTCTTTAAATTGAAATTTAAATTGAAGTAGAAACTACACTTTTTGAATTTAGTGTGATTTAGATTTAAAATCTGGCGGTTTCAAATTGCCTCTTCGTCTTACCAGAAGAGCATCAGAACGCCGGATCACGGATATTATTGAAACTGTCAAAATTTTAGTTTAGTTTTCGACCCCAGTAAGTATAATAGATATTAAAAGGTAATATTCAAAATCTTTATAGTATACTCATAGAAACATTTTTTTTCAAAATTTAGCCAAATGAAAAAAGAAGTTGTTGATATTGTGCATGCAAAACAAACTTTTGAACTAATTAAATTATTCTTTATAGGTACAAATACGTAAACTATAAATTTCAGTCAGATGTCACTCTATGGAGTATACATTAAAACAAACTATTGCAATTTTTATTCGAGATTTTTTCTTGCAGCTGATAAACTAATAAAATCCATAATCCGGTATATCCGGACTTCGAATACTCCCCTACAGGAGTCAACGACCAAAATCTCCAAAAGAAAACCACCTCTCGTTCAAACTTTACACCCACTATAAATTCTCTTAAAAAAAAAGAAAAAAAAACAGAGTCTTTACCAGAGAGAAATGATGAAGTAACCAGGTGATAGAGCACTGAGATCGCGATCTCACGGAAAATTACGCGCGCACTTCCTGGCGGCGAGGCCGACTGCAGAGCACTCCGGGCACACGGAAAGAGACGCGCGCGGGTTTAGAGAGAGGCAGAGCGGGAAAAACAAACGGACGCGCGCACCGACTCCAAAAGCGGACTTCACGACTGCGAGGCGCGTGCACCCGCGCTCCGAGCGTGTGTGCGGGAGCGAGGAAAGCGCGCCGCGCTCGATCGGCTCGCGCCCCTCTCTCTCTCCTAGACTGCCTCCCTCTCCTTTCCTCCAGCAGCCAGCGAGCTTTGCATATGCACATTACGTGCAGCAGGCCTATACGTACGCTTCGCTCTCCTCTTTCCTGCTCCCCCGTAGCTTCGTCCGCGCGCCGGCATTGTGCCTATTGCGCGACAAACCCGTTCTCCAACTTGAGCCTTTTCGGAGAGGACTGTAGGCTTTACTCTCTTTCTCTTTTCTAGGAATGAGTTTTAGTTTTTTTTCAGGGTTGGAAGGAAGTTTTGAAAATCTTTTAAATAGATTTTCTCGTGGAGAAAGCTCGAGGATTTATTTTTAAATTTCATGTGCAAGTTATGTTTTATATGGTTTGAAAATTTTAAAAAAAGTGTTTGTTATAGAATGTCCAGATGATTGTACACTTACCTGAAATAAATTCTCAAGGAACGATTTTGAAATTTTCAAAAAGAAACATTCGGGTTTGTCTGAAAATTTTAAAAATGTTCTAAAAGAATTTATTACAGGTAAGTGTACGTACGTACATTACATCTGGGCGTATGTATTTGTAGATATCTCATAAAAATAATGAAATCCAAAATAATCAATAAAAACTCTCGAAATTTTATAAACGGCTCATTACAATTAAATCAAACATGTATGCAAAATTTTTATAATATACTAACGACGTACATTTTAAAAGTGCATTGTCCTCAAAGTTGATGCAGAAATTTATTTATATTCTCTTTTATAAATTACAGATTACGTTGTTATATTCAGTTTGAACTACATAATTTATACATTCCCCTAAAAGTTTTTATAAATTTTACTTTGAAAAAATTGTCGAGTACCGTAAGAAATTTGCCTTAAGATATTTAAATGAATTCAGTTGCAACGAGCGAGCTGAAAAAAAACTAAAATAAAGCGGATAAAAGTTACAGGAGATCAAATTGGAAATACTATCTCTCCTTGCTGAAAATGGCCCGAGAGTTAGATAATCTTGCGTCAGAACTCGACAGTGCAGGTACATAAAAAAAAATACAAAGTGCGAAGTAAACGCGCCACACTTCCTTCCTGAAATAACGCATAACTTCCTGAACCGCTCGGAGCAGCGAAATATTAACGCAGTAACCGAATCAACAACTACTCCAAAAAGAAAAAAGAAACCGCTGCCAACTGCACTGGCAGAATAATTTTTCATGGAGATCACTGAAACTACCAATTGAACTTGTTCAATGATTTTTTATAACGATGAGTGCAAATATTATTAAAATAAATACACGTGTAATAAAAAATCTTAATTTTTATAAGAATTGAGCGAAATTTTTTTTTTTTAACATTCCTTTGAATTGGGCTAATGTAGTGTAATTATTAGGAATAATTTACTGAATATTTCATCTACTTATAGAGCTAATGGATCATTCAAAACTTTTTTTTCGTATTTTCACTATTAATTTTTAGACTCAGTTATTAGAATTAGGTTTAATCGTATAAGTTAATTTGTGTAAGAACTTTAAATCTCGTTGAATTATTTTTAAATAAAAATAAATAAATCTCCTATTTTACAAATGATTCCCTATAGCTGGAAGATGCACTTTTCGAGCAGATTTTTTTTTTTTAGTTCGGTGAAATTTTTATTATTTTTCCTGATCTTATATTATTTTAAAATATAGAATAAAAATTACAAAAATTCTGATCTGGATTCTACCCTGAACGAACATGAAATAGAAAAATATTACAAATAGAAAATAATTTTATACCGTTCAAGTATCAATTTGAAAATTAAGAAAGTAACTACTTAATTCTTTCGCACTTTCAACAAACTACTCTATCCAAATAAAAGATCAATATTATATATAATATGCATAGCAAGAGAATTCCATGAAACCCAGTAAAACGAGGGAACAATTTAACAGTGCAAAAGTTACTTTAAAATCCCGCGCTAAAAAAAAAATGATCACACCGCAAAAGAATAACAAACTCACGCCATTCACCTGGTTTTCACGATAAAATCCCGCAGTAGTAAGAAACGCCCGGACGATCCGTCGCACGTGAAAGTCTCATCTTCCCCGCAGCGCGGGCAGGACGAAAACCGCACTAATTTCCGGCGCGAAATAAACGAAAGCACACGCGTCCTCGCCGCGCGCGGAGCTCTTTTACTCGTTCGCTCCGGCGCGCTCCATTCTCTCTTTACGCCGGCGTCCTTCTCGTTTTACGCACTCGCCCGACTCCGCCGCTGATCCGTTGAGGGGAACTTGTGGGTCCTCTAACGGTACTCTCTGCGGCGCGCGGCGACGGCGGCGGCCTCGTCGGAGCACGCTCGGCTCTCGCTCGCCTTCAAAGGGCGACTCTCTCGTATCTCGATCGCGCGCGCGCCCGATTTTTCAATGAATAGGATGAAGGCCGCCCCCAGGATTCCATCGACGCGGCCGGCAGGCGGACGCCCGGCTCACGTCGTGCGCGGCGATGCCTTTTGTGCGAGGCACTGTAGAGCCGTTTTTCTTTTTTTTTTGTGCTTTGGAAAATGCGTGTTTACTTGACACGCTTATTAGTTGTAACTGTTTAAATGAGGTAATAAGCCTTTCTTGTGTATAGTTGAATTTTCAAATGTGTAAATTGAGTACGGGAATGTGAATGGTGGCTTGTTACAAGTGTCACGAAAAATCGTTTGAAAAACGTTTCTGAAAAGCGTTTAAATTTTATGTATACTATTTTAGGGTGACGTGATCGTTCTGTAAATTAAGTTATTAATAAATAACGCACGGAGAGAAAAATACTAATAAAAATTACTGTACTGTTTTGTAACGAAGAGATTGGACAAATCAAAAATTTTACAAGAAAGTTTTGTAAAATTTGTTAGGGCATAGTACAATTTGTTACACTTACAGTAAAATTTACTGTAAGTTCAGCCATTTAATTAAAAATAAATTTCAAAAATATTTTCTACGCCAATACTAAAATTTTCTAGACTTGTATATTTGTATTCTATACTATATATCTTTTTGCAAATAATTATTAAACACGATTTTTGATGTTGGACGTCTAGAATAAGGTAAAACAGAAAAAAGACCAGCGCAGTAGGATAATGACAGCAAATGAATGATATTTAAACGCTAATATATTCAACAAATCCGTTTATTAGTTATATTAGCAACAAGATGTATGTAAGGTATCAATCGATATTACTTAATAACAAAAAAAATGCCTTTTGTGTGGCTGCGTGAGCGTAGGCGACAACGAAGGATTAGAGTGAGGTGCCGGATGGGTGGTTTAAAAGTGCCCAGGGATTAACTACAGGACTTTTCATGGTGGTCCTTTTCTTTTGACGGACCGACGTCGGAACCTTTCGTATTAGCCACCGTGGAAAGTAAAATGGAAATTCCTTTTTTTTTTTGCTTATTTTTTACGCTTTATTCCTTCGTTGGCAATATTTTCTTTAACATAACATATAAATCTACACAATCATCTTTCTAAGAAATTAAAAAAATGTTTGTTCCTCTATCTATAAAGTGGCTTTAAAAAGGAAATACATAAAATATAAAAATAAAAGTATAAGAGTACATAAAATTGCAAAATAAACAACAGTAAAAAAATAAGTAATAAAAAATTCAACGATTTGAGAACGTAATGCATTTTTAAATGTTTCAATTTAATAAATAAACAAATCAAAATTGATTTCTTACTGCTAAAAAGTCGATACGAAATTACTACAGATACAACTTACATTTTTTTTGCGAAAATTACTTCTTTTAAAAACGCTCGATATATCGACTGGAAATTCAAAATAATCCCGCAACTTTTGCAGAAAATGGCATTTGAACCGTGGCTAATATAGAGAGTAAAAAAAAAGAGAGAGAGAGATAGAAAGAAATATACCGAAAATGTGGAGCGAAACTCTTTCTACTCGTTCTACTTGACGAATTTAGAACGCGCTCAGCTGTATGGAAGAAAGGTGAGAAAGAGGCAAAAAAACCTATACCTGGGCGAAAGTCAACGGAGCGTCATTGAAAAAAGGCCGCGTTGACTTTGCGCTCCTACGCGGCAGGTCGTGAACAAGTGCGACATTTCACGGAGACTGGACGAGGTAAGATTGCCTTGGCGCTCACGGAGGCCACGCCGAGGTACAGTACATATTTAGTAGAACAATGACCTCGACGGTACCGAAATTCTTGTCTTTACCGACGAATCCTCAAATATTTAATGTTAGCCAGTCGTCAAAAAGGGTCTAATAGTTTCTTTTTTATTTTTCGATGGTAGAGAAGTCAAGTGCACCAGTAAAAATTACCAGAAAACGCTATGTACACGCGACGCGTAACGCTATGTTTTTTTAACGGAAAATTCTTCCCTACCGTTATTGCTTCCTGAAACGCGATCGAATCGATTGAGAGTAATGCGATTTTGACTTTGAATACTTTATAGAGACTATATATTATTATTTTCGGTATTAGAATACAATTCCCAAAATTTCATTCAAATCGGTGACTCGGAGGTATGAGACCCTCTATTGG
>JAWWEP010047847.1:0-10100 GCA_035582995.1 Sycophila quercilanae | reverse complement strand
AAAATTTTTGTACCAAAAAGTTAGATAATAATCATGTGACAATCACGTGATCATCAAGTCATAGTCACGTAAATTTCGTAAAAAAAATTTTTGTACCAAAAAGTTAGATAATAATCATCTGACAATCGTGTGATCATCAAGTCATAGTCACGTGAATTTCGTAAAAAAATTTTTGTACCAAAAAGTTAGATAATAATCATGTGACAATCACGTGATCATCAAGTCATAGTCACGTAAATTTCATAAAAAAATTTTTTGTACCAAAAAGTTAGATATTAATCATGTGACAATCGCGTGACCATCACGTGATATTCACGTGATAATCACATGACTACTGTAACAAAAATTGAAAAAAGAAACGTTGCCCACTGCACTGGCACAATGCTTTCTCATAGAGATAGCTGCATCTCTAAAAAAAATTGAGAATTATCCATCGCTTCGTTCAGAAGGTATGAAAATTCAAAAATTTTCCAAATTCAAAAAATACAGAAATAACTTTTAAATCAAAACTAATTTATAGATTTACATACAATTTTCAGGTGGTCTTATAAGAGTCAAATGAAATTTGTGCGCAAAACTTGGGAATAATCAACCATATCGTGCAAGTTACTAAAATTTTTTAATTTTTAAAAAACACTAAAATAACTATAAAATTGAAACTAATCGACAAAAATGTGGGCTTACTGTAAACGACTTTAAATTGTGTGGAAATTTGGGAATAATCCATCGTTTCGTTTAGAAGTTAAAAAGGGGGAACGACATACGTGCATACATACGTACATACATACAGACATTTTTTAAGAAGTATTTTTTTGGTCTTTCTAAACCTAAATAAGTACTTTTACGTCAAAATCTGAAGATCGAAGAATTTTGGCGACATAAGGCTTTCTCTATGAGAAATCAAAAAGAACTTTTTATAGTAGTCACGTGATCATCAAGTGATCTTTTTCAGTAGAGATCAATTGAATGTGTAATTCTGATTTATTTTATTTGAGTTTAATGAATCGGGTTTAATATTTATTTCCAAAAAAAGAGACTCCAGATGTTTACACTAATGCAGAATAAAAATATGACTCACGAGTTCAGTGAAATAATGAGTCAAATCGAATAACTAATTAAACGTGAGAAAATTAATTGAAAAAAGTATGGCCCATAAATATGGCAAGGAAGGAAAAAAATCTAAAAAATCGTTAAAAGGGGTTACGGGACGTGATAGCGAAAATAGGCGGCGGACGGAATGAAGACGATAAAAGAACGAGGCGAGAAGAATTTTTCGCGCAATCAAGAACAGTGACTTGATTTCGGATCAAAGACGCGCAATATTATGCTCCTACGGATTTTGAGTTTTAACCTTTCATTACGGTAATATACGCACTCGGTCGTTCAAGCATATATGCACCGTCTCAATTCATCCGTTTCGCAATTAGTGTTTTCGTTGAAGATTAATTTTTTATTAGCTCTTTGTATCGGTAATTATGCAAGTATCATTACCGTATAAAGTAATTAAGCATCATTTAAGTGCAAATTAAGCTTGTACAAGCTTTTTCTTTTTAAAAATTATATACGAATACTAATGAAAATGTAACTATTCCTTGGTAGAAACCGTTTAGTTTTTTTCCTATGGTGAAACGATTTTTTTTAACATTTTAGGCCTATTTAAAATGGCCATTTTCTAAACTAGCTATAAGGGGGTTCTCTCGTGTAGACTGCTAGTCAAGCACAAGCAAAAAAAAAACTCTTATACTTATACACTACAAGTAAATACATATTGAAAATCAAACAAAGATTTTTAAAGTATATCTGCACTATGTTTATTATACTTTTTTTTTGGTTTCTCATTATAAAGTAAAAAAAATAGTTTTTAACTTGACTGATTTCATGGCTGGCTATATAGACATGCCAAGTGTATCGGTGTGTACATGTAGAGAAAAATGAGTGTAAATTATTCGGGAAACGAAAAAAGCCGATGGAGAAACACAAACCGACACACTCGCGGACGACTAAAAGGAAAATTCATTTCATCTCATGAAGAAAAAAGGAACAAGGCACGTGATTTGAAGAGGTTATGTGAGACATGCAACATGGCGTCTGATAAACATCCGGCTTCACTAATGGTATTTTTTCTTTAGTCATAAATTACTCAATTTTTTCCACGATTCCATACTATTTAGAAAGAGCCATTTGAAAAATTAAGTATTTTTCTGTAAAATAAAACATATTTGTATTAAGGAAAAATGTTATTTAGGTTAGCTAAGTTTTCATTTAAACGCAGCTCCATAAGAGCCTATGTTAAATCTGTAATCTTTGAAACCAAATATTTTAAAATTTTCCGACACAACAAATGGTACCATTCGATTCAGCACATTTCAATCTACAAAATAAGTCTTATCCTACTTTGGGAATTTTCGCGAAAGAACCCCCTTAAATGGGCCTAAAATGTTAAAAAAATAATTTCATCATAGGATAAAACTATAGACAATTTATTTCTACTAGGGTTGTGTAGATAAAGCATTTCAGATTATAGTTGGATTCCATTGAAAGGATCAACCGAGACAAGATTAGCCTTCAACTTTGGAGTCGATTTTTCAGACCATTTGAAAATTGACAGCTTTTTTTTTACACGGACATTTTTTCGTCATAAATACTTTCGAATGAAAAATTACTTTGAATATAAAAAAAAGAACACGAATGTAGCTCTTAGTAAGCTTTTTTAAAATCTCCTCGAGCCAATAAAAAAATCTTTAAAATCCAAGGCTAAACAGTGCAGTCACTTGTACCGTCGTCGAGATTAAGCGCGAAATTTATCGCTCAAACAGTATTTTTTCCCCCCCAGAACGACTTTCGCGGATAAAGTGCTGCGGAGGAAATTCCGCTCGAAGAGATCCGCAAGCCAAACAGCGCGAACTGCGATGAAAATCCGCGTCCGAGCGTCCTTAATAAATTCAATTTTCCCCGCGGAGATACTCGAGAGTCGGGGACTATAACAAGAAGAGCTGAGGCCAATAATAAGGCGTCGAAAATAAAGGAGCGACGGCTTGATTAAAAAAAAAGGGCCAAGTTTTTCGCGCATCAAGTTTCGGCATCGAGGGGAGAGAGGAAGATTTGCCAGCCAACTTTTTCTTTGCGCGGAAAAAAAATCCGAAAAAAAAGTTGCCTAGAGGGTGAGAATTACCATAGGGTGGACGCAGAGGACCTTCCTTTTAGGCATCATTCTTCCGGTTTCCCAAGGACGAAGGTAGACATTACTGTTATTAAAAGCACATTCTTTTAGGGGAATGTACTTATAATAAAATTATTTGTACTGGCAGGAAAATTGTAATTCCTTGCGTATAAGAGACTGATTTAATAAAAGCTCGATGTTTGTTTTGCAATCCAGCGAAGTAAAGGAAGCTTGTTAGAAGTTTTTTTTTTTTTTTACTGCACAATGTTTTTCTCGATGTTCGGCAAAAGTGTATCAAATAATTCAAAGCATAAAAAGTAATGAATGGTGAAAGCACAATGAGAAAATGCAGAGTGGTCAAAAGACCTGAAGTGCACTTTGCTTGTTTAAAGTAAAACAATCGGCTTCTGCGGTGGCGAAGTCGCCGTTGCCTCTTTTCTCTCCTTTCATAATGTCAAGAGACTAATTAGCGGAAGTATTCAATTGTACCGCTATAATACTTGAACGATTCTTTCTTCGTAAGTTTCGAAAACACAGAGAAAAACGTGTCTTGAAGAAAGGCTATCCCCTTGTTTTTCATTAGGGAAAACTTTACAAAATCTAATTAAGAATATAAATATCGCTAGCCTGAGTTTATTTCACTAAAAAACAATTTAATATTTATTAACTGTAAACATTTTATTTTCAATTTTTAATAATTATAATTTAATAATCTTTTTATACTTATTTTATAGACGTAATATGTGGTATTAACACATTCAAAAAATTTTTTGTATTTTTACTTTGACATTTGCTTGCCACAGGATTTCTCAGCTTCTGACCATTCAATCTTCTTCAAATTTTAAGATTATATTTTTCACTTACTTTTTTATGGGCTTGACAGATTGGAATTTCAAATAAAATTGCCAGAATAAATACTATGCTCGAAGTATTCACTTTTCTTTATATAATTATTAATATTTTACACATAAGTGTATCGAATAATTAGTAACTCTTTATATCTCAAAAAAGTAATCCGTTAAGTCTGTAATACTACGCTAGAAAAGTACTTTTAGCTTATAAAATACTAAGTAATACACCAATTGGCTAAGAAAAGGTATGGCAACCAAATAACAAAGTAAAAATATAAGATATTCGTGGGTGCGTAGTACAAGAGGCCATGAGCACTAAAAGAACTTCTTGAATGTGTTCATATCACATATTGTATATAAAATAAGTATAAAAATATTTATTTATTTATTTATTTATTTAATAAATTCAACGGACTATAAAGTCCTTAATTACAAAAATTGAAAATTAAAATATAGCAAAAACTTAAACTATATTAAGCTTAAAATTAACTTAAAATCTACACGTAAATGATCTTAGCAGTAAATATCTGATTATTTAAAATAAAATTTTTACAGTTAATAAATATTAAATTGTTTTTTAGTGAAATAAACTCAGAGTGGCTCCCTTGCCCGGTATAGAGATCTTTATATTCTTCGAAGAATGAAAACGTTTTATAATAGTAATTCAATAAACGTCGAACTAATAAACAAAATAAATATTTTTCCAAACTTTAAGAAATATATTCAATTTTAAAAGAATCATCCAATAATAAATTTAATACTTATCATTCATTTATTCCCCCTAAATTGGTTTTTAGTGAAATAAACTCAGACTGTCCCCCTTAAGATATAGAGATCTTTATATTCTTCGAAGAATGAAAACGTTTTATAATAGTAATTCAAACTTTAAGAAATTTATTCAATTTTAAAAGAATCATCCAATAATAAATTTAATACTTATCATTTATTTATTCCTCCCACACTCGTAATACCGTTGTTAAAGAAAACCAGAAAAGTTCTTCTAACAGACTACCAGAAAGAAAAGTTCCAGGACTATATATACGTACCAACATCTCACAGCTCGGCTTGCAAAGATATTCTCTCAAGGAAAAGCGGTAAACTCGTACGCTACATCTCCCGAAACTGAGGCACGCCCTACTCCCGAAAAAAGGGCGCGTAAAGTAGAGAAAGGCAAAGCTCGCGCCTAGCGCATCTCGAATAATTTTTTCCCCCGCCTCCGGGACGTTTAAAGGAGCGCGCGGGGAAACACGATTCTTCGCTCCAGCGGCAAAGAGTCGCGAGGGAGGCGCGCGAAATTCAAGAGGATCGCGTGTTTCAAAAGGATCGAAACACCTCCTCCAACGGAGGATGAAGAAAAAAGGGGAGTAAATACTCGGTGCATGGGTAGTCGCGTTGAAATCGAAGTTCGCGCGCGATGATTATCTGAGTCTACTCGGAAGAAGTTGGGCGACACTCTCGCGGCACTTTGACAATGCAGGCCGCTCATCTGCACCGGATCTGCGACAGAATTATGGCTGGTCGCTGCGGAAGTTTTTGCTGAGGCGGTGTGATATGTGGTGTTAAACGAGATTTAGTTTGCCGGGTGATTTATGAAATTTAGTTGGATGCAGCGATTGATCATTGCAGACTGACGTTTTAATTAATGGATTGTTTTTTCCTTACACTTTAGTTTGTTTACACGAATTAAATTTTTTAAAGCAGACGCCTTAGTAAGTGTTTTAAAGATTTTTAACCCTCAAATGTCGAGCGCATCATATACATGATACAATAACTTAAATTTATATTTTCGTGTTATGTTTTCATTTTTTTTTTAACTTTTTTTCTTAGAATATCTCCTTGGAGGTGTAAATAGTATTACCCGAGCACTATTCGTTTGTTTATGTCACATATAACACTGAACGCGCGTAACATTACTAATTATGCATGCGAATGGCTTTAAAAAAAAATTCTTTTTAATTTTTTAAATAATTTTTTTAGTATTTTTCCCTTATAAGAATATAAAAAAAATTATATTTCAGTAAAAACAAGCTGTCCGGCATTAACGCGTTAATTTTTTTTTTTTTTTTAAATTTGTTAAAACGAATTAAATTGTTAAATTAAAACGCCCTAGAAATAGTTTTAAAGGTTTTAAAGGTTTTAAAACCGTTACGGGGGCGTTTTGCTTTAAAAATTTAATTCGTTTTAACAAATTTCAAAGATTTTATTTAATTTTGATGCTGAAAAATTGGAGAATAGTAGTTTTTTTTTTTTAAAAAAAAAAAAAAAAAGTTTAGGTTATTGGGTTATCCAGTTATAAAATTATTAGGTTATTCGTCTATTGAATTATCGGAGTTATTTGGGTATTGAGTTATTCATTTATCCGGTTATTAAGTTATTCTCTATTGGGTTTTTTAAATTAATAACTCAATTCAGGGATTTATAACTCAAGTTAATTTATCGAGGAACATGCATTTTTCCACAAATCTTGATAACTCTAATAATTTTTTGCTTAAAAAATAAAAGTTTTAGATTTGTTTTGAAAAGATTATACACAATAAATATAGCACCTATACGTAATTTTTAGTCTAAAACTTTTTTTCTAAGCAAAAAATGATTAAAACCATTATATGTTCCATAGCCCCTTAATTGTTTATGAGACTTAACTAATTTAAGTTGTTGATTTAAGCTTCATTACGTTTGCAGAAGTTTCGACCGTAGTACATAAGGATTATAACTTCCTTGAAATAAATGTAAAAAAATACAATATTTGGAAAAATGTATAAACATTTTTCCTGCCATAATAAATCAACTCTCTAAAGTTGAATTAGTGGAAAACCACTCATTCATAGTGACTATACACTAATTTGAATAGTGCAAAGTGCTCCACTATGAATTAGTGGAAATCTACTATTTGAAATAGTGAATAATTATTAATTCTCACTAATAAAACTGAGTAGAATTTTTTTTACTAATTCAATTAGTGAAATGTTACTAATTAATAGTGAATTTTACTAATTGATAGTGAATTTTACTAATTGATAGTGAATTTTACTAATTGATTAGTGGAAAATCTGTTCACTAAAAAAATTAGTGGAATTTCCACTAATTCATCTTTAGAGAGAATAACTGCCCTCAGACATATTTGCCCTCAGATCAGTTGCTTTCGTAGGTTTCAAAATTTGTAGTTTTAAGAAAAATATTGGTACTTGCTTGACAAAATAACCCTAAAATTAATAACAATTCCCGGTCAACTTGGATAACTCTTTTAAACCGCAAAAGAGCTCGCAGCGGCTGGAAAACGCGCCCGAGCTCCTCCATATTAATACACCGCCGTAAATCACATTAAAGTTTCTTAGTAATTCTCAATAACGACGCGAATGAGTTCAGCCGTATTTCAGCGTGATCCATATAACGATGTACATCTCCGGCGCTCTTCCGTGAGAAGTATTCTGCATGCAAATACTGGGGAGCATCGCTCCATTACCGGTGAGGCGCACATTGACCCACTTGGGCCGGGGCCGCTTAAAAAGACGAAGATGGGCGTCCAATCACTCGTCCCGACTCGAGGACTCGACGCGCGCCGGGTGAAATAGTAGCTCGATTCGGCGCGTGGGAGTAAATTACGAGCGACGCGAAGACTCTTCGTCCGTCCGCGTGGCGATAAGAGGCGGATTTGTTTCAGTCGGCGACGTGGATCGATCTCAACGACGAGTGCTCGGTGGACCATCTTTTTCGCGTCTGCAGAAGTGAGGTGATCCGTAAGGATCGCGTCGCGAGGCGGATTGCTTTTCCAGGTACCTACTGACAATGAGGAGCGTAGTTGGTGAAAACACGTGTAGAGCTTTTTCTTGACAGTGCTTTACTTATTTCTTCTGCTTTATCTCATTTCTTCTGATGAAATCTGATGAATCCTGATGAATAGAATATGAAACTTTATTTTTGCACACTAAAAATTGATCTTAAGGGGATCTATTACCTCCTATACCTTATACATGGTTACCGACAATTGCAGTTTTTTGTTTTATGAATTCAATTTTTTTAATAATATAATTTTTTAAGCAGAGACAGATTCTTTAATGACTAGAGAATGTGCGTCTGGTCCAAATTACTGGCCAGTCTGAAAATTGTTTGAATAAAAAGAAAAACTGTAATGTCGGTATATGACAGCCCCTAAGGGGATCGTCCCGTGTGACGGCAGTTTTTACAGATTTTTAGGGAATATTAAATCAAAAATGAAAAGATACTAAGCTTTAAAATTTATACTGTATATTTATGTACTATTCAAGTATATGTATGAATTTTTTCAGATAAAAATAATAGTATAAACTCGAGTGAGACAGTTAGAATGGCACCCGTGTCAGAATGAGGTAGCAAAATTGTGTCCATGATATTGGCTGATTAGCTCATCTGAAATGAAAATTTCTAAAAGCATGTTAATCTGTAAGGAAATGGCTATCGCCGGAACTAGGATTTTTTGAAAATATTGAAAATTAAATTTTTGACATGCCTTTAAACATTAGAGTGTAAAACTTCATGATTTTTTGCGACTATTTTGTTATGTAAAAAGAAAACGGTTTAATATTTTTTAATAAACTTAGTTCTGGCGATAGCCGCATGTGTGCTGAATCTACCAATAACATTTTAATGAAATTGATCGAACCGTTTTTGAGAAATCGTGGACACAAATTACAAAAAGGTAGTTTAGAGAAAAAGTTCAGACGTGAATTAAACCGAATTAAACCATATATCATCGCTTCTTTCGAAGACTAGTAGATTTCAAAAAAGGCCTATTTTTATTTGCTTTTTTTGAAGCTCTGAAGTAAAATAAACTCTTTCAAAACCTGTTAAATTTAGGGTATCATTCGAATGATACCTCGAATTTATCAGGTATTAAAAGAGTTTACTTTACTCCAGAGTTTCAAAAAAGAAAAATTAAAATAGGTCTTTTTTTAAATCTACTAGTCTTCGTAGAAAGCGACGATATAACCATGAAATTTTTACTTACCACTAATCAGCTACGACTTTGAATCTTGGAAAATCACTTTAGCTGCTTATTCTAGACATACTGTAGATTCATTTGATGCAAAAAAGAATCGATTTTTTCAACTATCTAACTTTGAAGTATGTCTAAATACGATGATATTGAGTACTCAGCGGCATCTGATCTCTTACAGTGACTCAGATATTTATTGCCGAGACTTTACAAAGTTCGCTTATATCATTGAATCAGGTGTTAGCTTCTTTATGAGCCACCCGCAGTAGCCTATAAAATGTAAGCGTAGATTTTTACGGACTTTGTGACGCATCTTGAACGTCCAGGAAGTTATACCTCCATCAATTCACACTCTTAAAATAAACGCTCGTTATTTTGTCTTAGGTTATTTGTCACCGATTTTATGATGGCTGTTAAAGATAAAGAACTAAAAGGTGAACAAAGTCGTAATATTTTATATCTCTATATAACGTTTTCAAGCTATGCTTTTATGTAAGAAAATTTATTAAAACAAAAATTGAATAAAAATTGGAAATACTTTGTCCACGTCCTTGATGGAAAATAAAGAATATTTTATAGTGAAGCTTATTAGTTATTATTAAATAAATTATTAAATTAGCTAAATTTATTAGTTTATTCAGAAAGTAAATTTATTTAGAAGATACTAATAATAAATTTTATGTGAATGTAAATAGTACTCGATCGGCTACATAATATATACGCTCGATCTTACTCTAGTGTACAGTGTAACATAACCTCGTAAATCTGAAGAAGAAATGTTATTATATAAGTATATACATACGTAAGTATGTATTTGAGACTGATTACTTTATAAAATTTAAATTAATGGCAATTAAATTTAAAAATTATTTAAAAAATAAAAAAAATATTTTATAAAATGTAAACTAATTTTAATGTTATTAAAGAGAAAATTATTAAATAAAATAAAATAAATTATCAAGCCAACGTATATATTAAACAAAAATTTAATAAACCTATAAAATTGTAACTTGAACACTGAGAAAAAAGTTGAAAAAAGTTACACCCTAGTAAACCGGAATATAGTTAATTTTACCAGAATTATGGTACCTATTATTATTTTTTTAGTAACAGTTTC
>JAWWEP010047836.1:0-11476 GCA_035582995.1 Sycophila quercilanae | reverse complement strand
TGCGGGAGTCTGGTTCCGCTGGAACAAGTGAGTGCTCACACATATGTGTGAGTAAAGAAATATTCAAGAGAAAATACGGAGCGCCTTGTGAGGCGTGTTTACACTCACCAGTCCAGAGAGAGAGAGAAAGAGAGAGAGAGAGAGAGAGAGAGAGAGAGAGAGAGAGGTGCGTAAATGAAATTTTGAGAGCGACAGTGCGCGAGGAGTTTCTACCGAATAAAAGAGAAATTAAGTAGTTTTTGTAAGCGGCCGCGGGACACAGGGCAAAGCGCCTAATCTTGCTTCGCTTGAAAACGGCCGTGTCACAAATCCCATTATTTATGTTTATCTTAACTATGCGATGCAATTCGATTAAAAATTATTCTTCGGAGAACAAAATAGCATTTACAGTTCATTACAAACATTTAATTTAGGTATACAAGCAATATTCAAGTATATTCGAACAATTGATTCACGAAAATCCAATTGAGGTCTATTAAATGCAATTGGTATTACTGACGTTTTTAATGTGATAAGACTCGATTAAAAGTATTTCATGGACGGATAACACCGTATTTAAAACCGATATGTTTTCTGGACAACGCTTTATAGCGCTTTGATCGTCATCGTTTAATACGGTCGCATCAAGGTATTCATGCCCGAGGTCAAACAACGAATTTCTTAACCATATCGCTTCCTTGGTGGCCTCGCTGGACGAAATGAATTCTGCTTCGGTCGTACTGTAACCGGAAATTCCCGGGAGCGGAATTGCGTGGTGTACAAATAAGTTACGTTAATTACAATAAATTTTCAATAATAGAATTTAATTTCAAGTGAATTTTGATTTTAAAAGTATATATGATGTGGATCTCATCGAGGCTGCATGCGAAAAGCTGCAGGATGATAAGCGTGGAGGCTTGCGGGTGGACATTGCCATGCTTGTGCCTTGCTGCAGCTGCTGCGCTTTTAGAAAGCTGCGAAAAAAAGGTGCGGGATCCCGGCCCGACGCACGGGCAATGCTCCGACGGAGAGACGACAACTAACTCTCCTTCTCTTCTCTCTTCGTCGGGATGTTGTGTGCTCGTGACATAAAAAAATATAAAAGAAAAACGGGATTCGATATAATGCTAGTTTGGAAATAAATGTCGCCAAGTGCTTTGTGTGTGTGTGTGTTTAGAAGGGCCAGGAGTCTCTCTCTTGATTCCGCGACTTTGTGCTATTTTGACCTTTTTGTCACGTTATTCCCGCGAATTTTGTAACAAGTCAAAAAACTTGTTAAAGTACTTAAACTAATAGCCGCTTGACGCTTCGCTACGCAGCCGCCGTTTAACAGCTAGACAAAGGTACCAAATCGTTGATCGTCTCTTGTCCAGATCTCCCGAATAATCCGCATCGGAGAAGCCTACCAATTTACCATTATTATCCTACCACGCTATATAATAGACCGAAGTCTTACGTGGCTTTGAGATAACGGAAAATACGCTTTGCAGCCTTCCAGTGCGACTCATAGTAGTTTTCGAAGTACCTACTCATAACGCTTACTGGAAGGGCGATGTCCGGGCGCGAAACCATAGCGAAAAATAGGAGCGAGCCGACTGCCTCTCGATAAGGTGCTCTCATATTTGAATTAACCGTAGGTTTAACTAACTTTACATGGGGATCTGAAGGAGTTTTCACTACATTCGCGTCGTTCATTCTGAATTTCTGTAACATTCTGTTGATGTATTTTTCTTGGATGATAAAAATGAAATCTTTTTCACGTGATATCATGCCGACAAAGAAATATAAGTCACCGTAGGTAATATCAAAATTTGCTTCGAAAAATTTATCAATTTTCCGAATCATTGTCGTAGCCGACTAAGATCAATTTTTGGGATTTTGAATCCCACTTCTTTCGTAAAGTGTGATAAGTTAGGCTTTTTCTTGAACCACAGTTCAAATGGCGTAAGTATGTATGACTGCGCGCCCAACGTCCGATTTAACGTATACACCGCCGTGTTCACAGCTTCTGCCCAAAGACGCGTCGGTAAACCTCGTAACAATAGCATGGTGTGCGCACTCTCGATTATTGTGCGCATTTCGCGTTCTGCCCGACCGTTTTGTTCCGGTGTGAGGCACAGATGTAGCGAGTTTAATACCTCTCTTTTCAAGAAAACTTGCGACGTTGATTGTGTATTCGGTTCCATTATCTGCGAGGATCATTTCAATGTCCCGTCCGAACTGATTTTTTACTAAATCTATGAATTATCTTAAAAAATCGAAAGTGTCACTTTTGTGTTTTAGAAAGAAATCTGTGCGATAACCGGTGGATTCGTCCTTGAAGAGCAAAAAGAATCTCGCTCCGCCGACTGATGGTGTCTGCATCGGACCGCAAATGTCGGTATGGATAATTTCGTCGGGTATCGTTCTCGTTTTCTTTCGGCCTTGCTTAAAAGGTACTTTTGATTGTTTCCCCATCGGATAACCTTCGCAAAAGAACTCATTTTTGTCGGATAAACGTACACCACTTACCGCGTCGCTATTTAGAATTTTCTCGATACAATTTTTGTTCACGTGGTCGAGGCGCTCATGGACAATTTTAACGGTGCATTAGATGTATAGTTCGCTGCGAGCCTAGTTTCGGACATTATCAACATGCATATAATATTATTTCGCTGCTTAACGCCCTGCGCCATCAATAGTTTTTCATTTGAAAATATACTCGCGCGATTTTCATCGAATATAATAGAGCATCCGTTCGAAGTACACACTCCTGTGGGCAATAAGTTTTTTGTGAGAAAGGTACCTAGAAAACATCCTTGATTTCTCCGTCAAGCCTTTTCTGGTTTATTAAGCGCTTGACAAAAATGTTGCCTTGGCCCTCTATTCAGTCGCACCTTTCGTCACCGAGGTAAACATACTTTTCGCGGATTTCCTCGAATTCGCTGAACCACTCTCGACGCCAACAAAGATGCCGCGACGCGCCGCCGTCTGAGAGCCAAAAATCTTTTTCATTGGTTTTACGAAGCCAATCGCGCTCAATATCAGGAGATAAAGTATTCGCTTCGACGTTTTCGGAAATTTCGCGATGCTCCGTAATTACAAATGCGGCAAAGTTTGCGGTATTTTCTTTTCCTGGTTGGCTTTTATCGTTATTCGAATTTTTATTTTCCTTTTTGACTCTCTTTTTCGTGAAGCAATACCGTTCGATATGGTTAAGCTTTTTACAGAAATTGCACGCTAACTTTTTCTTACGCTTATCCCCATCACTGGTGCTGGGGCGATATTCGGTGCTGTTGGCAGTTTTGGAGAGTGCCTCTGCAGCAAGAGCGGAGGTCACGTCGTCCGAGGTCGACATTCGTGCTTCTTCACGCAGTAATCTTTTTCGTAAACTGGTCAGAGTCTGCTTGTCCGATGGCACGCTGTCCCAGGCTGAAATGAACGGGCCGTACTTCGTAGGTAATGTTCTAAGTACTTTCGCCATCATAACTTCAGAAACATTTTCATCAATAACTTTCAACTGATTCGTGATGTTTTCGATCTTGGCTATATGTTGGGCAATCGAATCTCCATGCGCCATCCGATATTCGTGGAACTTGGTTGTCAATGCTAATTTATTCGACGCAATTCTTTGTTCGTGGATGCTGGACAGTTTCTGCCACATTGCATGCGACGATGTACATGTCCAGGTAGTCTAGTTGTGTGAACTCCATCGACGAGAACAAAATAAACATTGCCTTGGCGTCTCTTTTAATCCACAACTTGACTCTTGCCTCTTCTTCTGGTTTCTCTTCTTTGCCCTCGACGATCTCCAACAGGTTGTTGGCAACAAAAATCGCTCGCATTTGAATCTTCCGTAATTGGAAGTTTTGCATAAATCGTGCAGAAATTAAATTCATCCGGAAAATTAGGAATGTCATCCAAACGAACTGTACCGTGATTGACTACAACAATCATTAAACTAATTACCTGTATTTGCAAGTTTATCATTTTCAAAATGTTTAGCATTGCAATAAATACATAAAGTATTCACTTTTCCTAAACAATGTTTCCCAAAGGATACGATTATTTTGAAAATGAATTTCATCGTCTCTCATCGAATTCTTGATCATCATCAAGATTATTATCTATATTACGTTTTCTTGCACGTTCATTTTGTGAAAACGCATTTTTCGATGTCTACGATGTTCTTCTTCTTCAAAAGTAAAGATTTTCTTAGGACGTTGCATGGTAGAATATTAAAGATAGATAAATAATTCTATCAAAATTTATATTACAATAAAACAACGGACGCTTAGCCGAAGTAGCAGGTCCACAGCTTGGGCGATCGGCATGGTTAAACAACTCTTGCGGTGGTGACTACTTGGATGGGTGAGCGCTGGGGGTCGCGGCTTTCTCGATCGCTTAGGTGTGGTTGTTACACACACCACAAAGTAAGCGGGAGGTGTGAGTCTGACAGATTCGGTACCTAGGGCTACGAAATGTGACTTGTGTATTCTATCTGAGCATTCTCAACACACCGACCGCTCCGGAGCGGGTTTTCCTAATTGGCATTTATCGCTCTGGGTTTGTTTTGTTTTGATAAGTGACTTCTTTTCCAACTAATAGAAGTATCAATAGATGTAACACTAGAGTAGTAGAAATGATAATATTAATACTAATGGTAATAGTGATAATGTTAATTATCGTAATAATTTTAATTATCGTTATAATAGTAATAATATAAAAATATTTTTCTTTAAATGCATAATGTGAATGTGATATAGGTGACCCTATCCTTACCCCTACCACTACACTTACCCCTACCCATACTCATACCCTTACTCATACCATTACCCTTACCATTACCCTAACCCTTTTCCTTACCCTTACCCTTACCCTTACTCCTACCCGTACCCGAACTCACCAACTGTTCGCCTCCAAACATGATGGTTACTCTACAACTACCGAACTGCAAATGAGATTTCACTAGAGCTGTACCTGTTATATAGGTAGCCTTATCTAGTCTCTCTCTGTCTCTCTCTCCCTCACTTGCCTCCTTCTACAATATTTCTCTTTAAATTCCCTCCCACTACATCAGATCGATCCCCCGTACCCATTATTCTTCTTTCTTATTCCCCTGTTCCCGTAGACGATGTCCAGATGTCTGGGAACGCCCTCAGGACGGCGGGAAGTCATCTACAGGGATGCCAGCCTCGCACTTAGTCTATACGAAACAAATCGGGGGTTGTTCCCGTAGACGATGTCCAGGTGTCCAGAAACACCCTGAGGGTGGCGGGAGGTCGTCTACAGGGAGGACTACCCGGAGGACCTAGTGCGTTGTATTCTACATATTCAAGAACATGCTATAGACGGTGATACATCACATAAACATATCCCTACCTACGCTCCTGCCTCTATTCTCTCTCTCTCTCTCTCTCTCTCTCTCTGGACAGGTCAGTGTTCGCACGCCTTACTAATCGCTCTACAATTTCAACGATTTTTCTCTGTATTCACACGTCTGTGTGAGCGCTCACCTGTTTCAGTGGATTCAGACTCCCGCAGGCTCCATGCAAACGGAGCATATCTGCTAGGCTCCTATTTTAAAGAGCCAGGGAGCCTGTTTAACATCTAATTTCCCAGAGAGAGGTTAGGGAGACGGCGACCGCGTGGAGCTCCGACCTGCGCATTCGGCTGTCTTCGGCACCACTCGGCAACGATCGCTGCGCCTGCGCTCATCACCATCTGGCGGAATTTCATCGCCCTGCGCAGGTACGCTTGTGGCATGTGTTGTCTGCGGAAAGGCTTGCATTAAGCCTATTAACAAATGCTCTATCTGCGGACAACCATGCCACACGAAATGTGCGAACCGAAAATCCTTTTCGCCGTGCGATCTCTGCCGTGCCGCGCAACAAAAAGAAGGCAAGGTGAAGGAACAAAAGAAAAAGGCACCGGTGCGCAGTTCGGCTCGGCTTGCCTCTTCATCGTCGCACGCGGTCCCACGCCGTCTTCCCCTACTTGACGCTTCGACGCCAGCGTCTTCTAACAAGTGCATCTTAGCCACGCCCCCTTCCCAAAACCAACGTGACTCTCCAGCGCGAGTCAGCTGGAGTAGAGCGGGCGGCCACTACACAGGCGCCAGGCGGTAAGCCACCCAGAGCACAGCAAGTAGATGAGCCACAGGGGCCTCAACACGACGCCAGCATCTCAGCTGCTAATTTTAATTTCACTTTGACTGAAGATAAGCGTGCGAGTTCTTCAAACTCCTATCACCCTCTTGGCGATAATAGCCTTTTGGGACATTCCCACATTTGAATTCCGATTAGCACCATGGAGCTCTTCTTTCAGCGCTTTGAAATGCTGGAGAAGCAGCTGGACGAGCTAAACTCTCTCGGGAGTAGGAATTCTGTTCCTCGCAGTTTCTCTCCTGTAGCTTCTTCAGAGGGAGCTGCGAGTGAAGTGGCAAAATTAACAGCCAGGGATTCTGCACTTGAGGAAGAAATAACTAACCTTACCGGTGTGTTAAGTGAAACTAACACTAACACGAGGCAGCTTCTGGAGTCTAACAAAGGTTTCAATGACGACTTGAAACAAGTCCACGCTGAAGTAAAGAGTCTCCATGGTGCTATTCAACAAAATAACAATGCAAATAATTGCAGCACAAATACAGCTGTAGTCAGCGCGAGCAGCTTACCCGCTCGCTCACCTCCCCGCCTGGGATCTGGCGGTAGGGAGGCGGGATCCAGCGAGAGCGGTGCTGAGCGCTGCGAGGTAATAGTCAACGATGTTTTCAGAAAGGATGCTTAGGTCCCCAAAGACTCTCTTAGCTCTGTTGCCTATGCGGTGCTCAGCACTGTACTCCCCTCCTTAAAACAGGAGGATATCGTTGGCACTCGCATCCTAAGCCGGCGGGTACTAGCCGGGGAGAGGAGCGAAAAGACCAAGGAGGTGGGGAGCTTGGGATCACATCCAGGCGCATCATCCACTTTCATTGCCAGGCTCAGTAGGCCGGCACTAGTCGGAGAGGTGATGAGGGCTAAGCGCTCGCTCTCCAATAACTGCCTCACCACCAATAACATCAAAGTGGACAACCTTCTCCCGGGGATTGCTGACTGCCTGTCAGGACGTAAAATCTTTATTAACGAAATGCTATCTCAAGAGAATTTCGCACTCTTTAAGAACCTGAAGCCTATACCCCAGGGATTAGGTTTCAAGTACGTCTGGCACGCGGGAGGCAGATTTCTGGCTTACCGCCGCATACCTTCTCATCCGCCGCTGACATGCAGGCCATTCAAACGGCGTGCCAGGCAACTACCAGGAAGATTCTTCCGTCTCAGGACTCATCAGCCTCTGTATTAGATACAGTACCGGTAGTTGCGCAGGCAGGCGGGCCAGCGGCAACCCTTAGATTGCCCCCGGCCGGTGGCGAAGAGGGAACGGAGGAGTTCCTTCAAGGCGGGGTTTCTCAATGTGAACTCTCTTCGAGCCCACGTTGATGAGCTTCGTCTTTTCCTTGCGTATCATCCCTCCTTCCATATATTTGGAATCGCGGAGTCGTGGTTGGCGTCGGTGGTTGACAGCAGCCTCATTCAGACACCGGGTTTTTCGCTTTTTCGTCAGGACCGTAACGTGAACGGGGGAGGTGTTGCGTTCTTTGTACGCAAGAATCTCAAAGTGAAAATTTTAGAAACTTCTAAAACGGAGGGCCCTGGGAAACCGGGTATCCTTGAATATCTATTTTGCAGCTTGCAAAGTGGTGATGCCCCTCCCGTTCTCGTAGGGGTAATTTACAGACCCCCAAAAATACCTATGCAAAAGGACTCGGATATCTTTCCTGTCCTTCGGTCCCTGGCAACGGAATATAGCCACAAGGTTATAATGTGCGATCTGAATGCTGATCAACAGAATGCTGAACACCATCCAGCGCCTAACCAACGAACTCTCCATGCAAATAGTGCAGCATGGACTGACCTATAGAACATCTTCGTCTCACACCTGGATTGACTTGATCTGGGCAGATGACAATGATACGATGCTGGACTACGGGAATGAATGGCTGCCCTGCTTTGGGAGGCATAACCTATTGGATGTCACTATAGACATCTACCTACCTGACTCTGTAAGAGAATCTTTTTCTTACAGAGACTATAAAAATATTGATCCACAGTCTCTCAATGATTTTCTCTCCCAATGCGACTGGACAGCCATGAACTCCCTCAAAAACGATTTGAAGGGAGCTTTATCTACTCTGAATGAAAATCTCAACGTAGCTATTCACACTTTGGTGCCTCTAAAACAGGTTTGCCCCAGTACTAAGTACTTACCTTGGTTTGGTCCTGAACTGAGGCAGCTCATCGACAAACATGATGACGGCAGAACTATTCGATGAGTACCATCGTCTCAGTGAGGGGGTCAACGTCCGCATAAATGCAGATCGCAATGCATATATGCAAAAGCATCTAAATTCAACTTTAGATGAGAATAAAAACGTATGGAAGGAGATGCGGAACCTTGGCCTCCTCCCCAAGCGTAAAGGAGAAGCAGCGCATAGCTTTACGCCGGGCGATCTGAATGCGCATTTTGCAGGGGTTTCTTCCTCTCCTCTGGAGAATATTAACAATGCTATGGACCACATAAACACTGCGAGTGAGGAGGGCTTTCACTTTAACTCAGTTAACTTAAATGACGTGGTCCTCGCGATTTCTCACTTCTCGCAGGCAAGGGGAGAGGATGGAATGGAGGATGGAATCGCGCTAATAAGTCCCAAATTGTAGCTTTTGCATTTTACTTTATTTTAAATTTTTACACGTGCTTGTACGACTTTTAGATTCCCAGTATTTAACATTATCGTAAACGTAAATTTCTCCTAAAAGGTCCTCTAATTTTGTTATTTGGCTCCATTCCATAAAATCCCGAGACACGCATTCATTTTTTGGACCAAAGAATCATTCTACAAAGTTTGGGCGAAATCCAGGACCCGCAACCCTGGTCATCTCCTTGTAAGTTTTGCCCTTGCGATTGTGCGTTTATGTAGATTAGTTGGGAATTATTTAGTGAGTAAGTTTTGTAAATACCTTGTTATGCGCTTTTATATTGTTTATTTTTATGTATAATGTTGTTATCATTCGCGGCCAGATAGGGTTGTACCCAAAGGCCGTAAATAAAAGTTATCTAATTTAATCTAATCACTTTCTTTCTTTCTCTCTCTTTTTCTCGGGTGACAGGCTTGGCTGGTGTGTGTGCGTGTGTGTATGTGGGCGTGCCGGGATACCTCGGGAAAGATTCGTGCGAATTAACTAATTATTAATATTCGTTTCGCGGCGTGTTTGCATGTCGTTGCCCAGGGTTTTCGGGGGATGCGATATATCCGTTACACGTTTGATAGTAACATTAAGCAATTTATACTTCCGTGATGCAGCCAAAGGTCTTCTTAACACTACACTGATTGCATCCCTTGAATTTATTTAATAATTTTGCAAGTCTATTTTACGTTTTTACATATCAAGAAATTCTAATTATAATGGTTTTTCAGGTGCAGTTGCAGCCGCTCTTGGTCCAATAAGTGCACCAGCTTTAAGATCAATGGTATCGAAACTAGTATTACCAGAAGAAAGAGGTAATTTTATTATATATTACCCTATGACAACATACTTTTCCGAGAACGCAAGTGTTTTCCCATATACCATAAGCATTCCGTTCCAGACAACTGCAGAGGACAGTGACGAGCCTCCAAAGTTTCCTGTATTATTTCCGAATTTCTCAATTTTTCTCTCTTGCTATATCGCCTTCTTAAATTTGTATTCCAAGTTAAACTTTTATTTCCGAAGTACAATCTAGAATTTTACTTAGTGTCAGATTTTATTTAAAATTAATTATTTTGAATCGATTATTCTGCTGCTTAAAAGGCTCTGCACATTCGTTTTGTTGTTTGATCGAGAGGAAGCCGTCGCTGCGAAACCGGCCGAGTTGCCTACTGAAAAACATATCGGGATTCAAATTCACGCGTCGCGCGTCCCTTTGATCGAGAGGAAGCCAGAAACATCACACCAGAAGAAGTAAGATTTCCTTTACTATAGTTTTAAGTATTTAAAAAAGTTTAAAAGATTCAAAAGAAAAAATTATACAAATAAGAAAAGTGAAGGCCTAGTGCGGGAAGGCTCGATTAAACGAAAGAATTTAACCTCATCGCTCCCAAGCACGAGTGTCCGAGCCGGCGTGATCGCGGCAATCGGGTGGCGGGATTGTGACAGGATTAGGATTCTGTTTGCTATACAGAAGTAAAGTCGGAGCATGTGCGGGGGATCCAGTGTGTCGGCGGGGCACTGCTCGAGACGATAGGCGCCGCAAGCCCGAGCGTTCGCCGTATAGCGCAAACTAGAGCCGGCCGGGTTGTTATAAGAGTCGGACTCGCTCAACAAAATAACTTAACTCGTAAAAATTAAGTTAGCCTCAAAAGAAGAACGGAAAAAGGGCAAGTGCCTATTGTCGGCTGGCTAATAGTTGACTCGATGAACTGAGTCTGTAGCCCAAGGGCGAGCTTGGGCAGACGTGATCGGTGACGCTTTCAATTCTACCGGATATTGTAAGCAATAAAAAACATGTGTGGGTCTCGGGAGCCCCGACAGAAGTGAAATTTCAAAGCCGTGTGTGAGATTTAGATTTAGATTTATTAATAGGCTAAGGGTTATAACAATAATGAGGAGAACTAATATTTCCTCAGTGCCAAATGCTCCGCCATAAATAAAAACAATAAAACTAACAAATAAAAAAGAAAAGAAAAAAAATAAAATAAAATAAAAATAAAATGAGATAAAAATTAAAAAATTAAAACAAAATAAAAGTAAAGTAAAATAAAATAAAATAGCAAGGCACTACAATAAAATCAAACACATTAAAATAAAAAAATACAAAAAATAAAATTAACACAGTTAACTTGCACCAACACTTTTATAATGCTTCTCTAAATTGTCCTTTTGGCGATACTGTCTTCGGATTTCATTGGGAATCTCGTTCCATAGCCGCGCAGCTCCAAAAGTGAATGAATTCTTAAAATACTCCAGCCTGGCCCTTGGAATCTCCAGATCCATCGGTGAGGCACGTTTGGAGCTAGGTCTGTCCTTGGGCCGGAAACTGAACCACTCCGAAAAGAAGGCCGGTGCCTGGCCCCTGAGCACTGAAACCAGTGTGTTTATGCAAAGCAGATCTTGTCTCTAAGGTACTCTAAGAACTCCTGTCGACTGGTATGCTGGAGTAGTGTGGTCAGATTTTCTCAGCCCCGTAACAAACCGTAACCCCGCGTTCTTGCACCGTTGCAATCTCGGAAGGTTTTCCTTAGAGATGTCCAATAAGAGACCAAGGCAATATTCTTGGATGGGGAAGATCAGCGTTTTAACTAGAGTAAGTTTAAACTCTTTTGGGATCAGATCGGAGTTCCTTATGAGTCGATCCAGGGCTCCAAAACATTTTTCTTCATCCCCTGGCCGAAAGTGCGCATTTTCCTACCCAATTTTCGGGTGGGAAGAGAGACTTTTACTCCCGC
>JAWWEP010047825.1:0-11477 GCA_035582995.1 Sycophila quercilanae | reverse complement strand
TAGAAAAGTCCGATTTTTCAAAAACCCTAGGCAAGCCAGATTTTTGTCTATTTTCAGTCGTTTTCGGACCACTGTGCATCGCCAACATTACACAAATGAGTTACCGAAATGTGGAAATTCAAAGGTGAAACTTAGGGTGTTCAACGAAACAAATTCATTAAGTCACCGCATTAACTTCAAGATTTGTCGGTCAATTAGGAACTATTACAACTGTATAATACCTACGCATTGCATCGCAGCACATATATTATATAAAAAGCTTTTATATTTATATTCAGAACAACTTATCGTCGCTCCAGCCTCGCTATGATGAAGATTAACCGCGAGTGAATTATTTTTACGGCCCCAAATATTTATCTTCGTCATCGTTCATCGTCCATCCGACAAACGCGAAATAATCCATCCACGGCCCCCACCAGCCGGCACTCGGCTGTACTCAACCCCCCGCGAGCGCGTATCAATACCGCGGCGTAACAATTACGCAACCGTAAATTCCACTCGGCGGGTATATTTCGAGCCCCCGATTAGCATCTACACTGCGTTACATACTTTATGCTCCCATAAGCCGCGCGGGCGAAGTTTCCCCCCTCGAAGCGGCCTTTTAAAAGCGACGCCCCCGTCGCATTATGCGGAAGTCGCGGCGGTCGCGCGTGAAAAGCCCTTCCGTGCGCCACTCGAATAAACATTAGGGAATCGCGCGCGCGCGCCACGATGGAATTGATTACCGCGAAGTCGGCTGGCCGCGTTAATCGCCGATAAGAGCGTCGTACTCATAATAATAGTTATTTGCAGGTGGAGGGCGCGAGAGTAGGCCCTTGCGTCGAGTTTATGCGGGGCCTCGTTGCCGCTAATTTTTATGGACTTCCGCGTGACTTTGATGACTCATTCCGGAGCGACGATCTTATTACGTCGGCCTAGCGGCTTTCGGCGTGCGTACCTCATGGTCCTACTTGTGGGGGTGGGGGACCATCGAGGCTCCGTGAGTGGCTTGCGAGTACTTATAGCCCTGCCGCCGCTGGATCGAACGTTTTGAATTGCACATTTGGATCTCGTTGCGAGGATTTTTTTTTATAATCGCGAATTTTTCCATTAAGCTCTCTCGCTCGCTCTGCTCTTTGTGCTTCTTAATGGGCTTTTGGCATTGGATCGTTTATGTTTCTTGAGTAATAAAAGTTTTATTACTGAAATTAGAGGAAATCTGATTTGTGTGCGAGATCTTTTAAATTTTTTTTTTTTTTTTGTGAACTATAGGGTAAACCTTGATTTATTAATATTAAACGGATAAAAAACCTTTTTTTCTTATAACAATACAGCTGTATATAGTGCGAAAGGTAAATGTAGAAATAAAGTTTCTGATATAAGAATTGAATTGGAAAATATGAAGCGATCTAACAATTTGTATTTAAAAAAAATTTGCAACTTTTTTCATGCTCAAATCTATGGATCTCTATATCACTTTTATCTGGCTCTTTTAAAAGTCAGATCTTAATATCTTAATATCTTTCGTGGAACACCTTCTAATTTTTAAAAGTTTACATGAGTAAATGGCGACGGAATTTGCAATTGTAAGTAAATTTATGCAAAATTAAGGTTAAATGTGAATATCTGATATCAGACACACCTCTATCAGTCGTAGTTATATCTAAGTGAAAAAAGAACATATCTATAGATCTTCAACACAAGATTTGCATTTATAATCACAATTGCCTACAAAATAACTTATTTAAACATTCTTTTTTACAAAATGAGATGTAAAAACTTTATCTAATTTTTTCAAACGTCGTCGTGAACATATTTCTCTGATTATATTGTATTCAGAACGTACATCTGTCATTCAACAAACAGTTTGATAATGCTCACTTGAATCCTTGGCCAAGTTGCTTATCACCTTCCTCATGTGTTTTAAAAAAGTCTCATTAATGTTTAAACAAATACCTCACCCCGATAAGCACAGTAAAACAGTAAAATTTTTTAAAAGGTAGCACACCATAAAACAGCATACTGCGCTGTTTGCAATGTATATATCGATATTTCATATCGCTATACAAACGACCGCAGATGTAGCCTGCGTAACCTTCTAAAACACGAACCTGCCGAAGGGAGAAAGATTCTAGAATTCAATCACGTAATCACGTCGTATAAAGCAGCGATTTGGAGAGGCTCCCAGTAACAGGGATCGCCTTTATCCGGCGTCGCGCTCAGATCAAGGGGGGGATGGTTGGCGCTGAATTTGAAAGTCAAAGAAAGGCGAGGTCACAAAGGAGGCTGGCTGTCGGAAGCATCCGCGCGGCCGTCGCAGTTTTTCCCCGGCGGATAGCGCACCTGTCGCCCGCACGCGTCCCAATAAATATCCATTCGCCGGCGGGGCGCGGCCGCGACAATGAAGTTATAAGAATGCGTCGGGCGTCCGCAAGCCCGCGTCGGATGATTCAATAACGCAACTGCGCAAAAAGGCGCGCGACAATTCTGCGCTCCGCTTAAACGTCCGCAGCGACGTTGCGGGTACACACCTGCCGCGGCCTCTCCGACGGGATTTTTTATTTTTTTTTTTGGGTATAAATCCGCGGGCTAGTCTCTGCGTGGTGAGGTGGATGCAGTTTTTTATTTTCTCTTTGAGCGTGCGGGGATTGATTTAATGGAGGGTTTATTACTGCTTTGCGGGGGAGAGGATTTTCGGGGGATATCGACGTTTTCATTGAAGGCGTTTAGTTGATTTCGTTGTGGTGCGCAGAGAAATACTAAGGGTTATTTGATTTAAAAAAAATTTTTTTTTTCTTTTTAGTTTTTATAGTGATTCGATGTAATCTAGTGTATTTTTTCCAGATATTGTTGCATTCAGTGATTTAAGTGGTAAGAGTTATACTGAGCTTTTTAGTGCTTTATAATCTTTTGAGCGAAAAGTGTGCGGCTTTTAAAATCCCGCGGTATAAAATTTCACTTTCTCATTATGATTTTCATTTAGTTCTGGATTTGTATGATATTTATGGATCTGTGAAAGGTAGATCAATTACGAGAAGCCATGACGGGCAAGGCTCACGTCATTTTGTCGAAAATCGATGATTAATAACTAAATTATTTCTGAAATTAAAGCTATCCTTTTATAAAATTGTACGAATACTTGCAAATTTACTTAAATTAAATACCCTCCAATTTATTTAAATTGATATTACTGTAAAACTCATCAACATTACAGTACCACATTATATCAAAATTAAGTGAAAATGTAAAGGGCCTTCATGGTCGCAGTGTAACATCCTTTGATTTCCCGCAGCTTCCGCCCTGTCAAAGGAATTTCAACTAGCTCCAATGTATGCACGTCTGCGGGATCATTTGAAAAATAAAAAGATTAAACAAGCCAGAAACCAGGCGCTCGATTCTTCGAAAAAAAAAAGAAAATTGAAAAGAAAAAAAAAACGAAAAGAGAAGTAAGCGAGAAAACCTCACCTCTTTCGCCATCGCCCATCCCATCTACTGGAAGAATCCTCCGGGAGACGGCGTCTCGCACCCTTAAAAATGTTGAATCTAATTTCCAAGTAAATTCACTTTGGAACTTGTGCGGCGGCGCGCAGACCGTGGCTCGCAAGGCGATAGCCGGGGGTGCGGCAGCCCCCTCAAAGCGGCGTCGGCGGCGACCGGGTTCCGCCGTCAATTATCCTCCGGCGCTCGCGCACGTCAGTCGAGTCTTTGAGAGGGCGATACCGCCAGTTCAATATTATCACGACACTTAGCCCCCTGTAATGCAGACCCGCGCCGCAGAGCGCAAGCAGCTTAATTCCATTTTGCAATTACGCACACGCCGGACTCGAGCCTCCACCCCCACCCCCTGCCGACCCCCTCGTAGGCACTCGACCAATGACTTGGGCGCATTTCGCGAGCTCCACACGTACTACGTCACTCTGTGTGTTTGGCCGCTTGCGACTGGTCACATTTGATGCATTAGGCCAAATGGCGCTGCTTTATCGCGCTCCCTATAAGCGAAGGGGGTATACATTATGAGGAAAGTTCGGGCGCTTACACGTGGGTGTTTTAATTGGGATATTTATTGGAGATTGGTAGAACGTTCTTTAGAATTAATGCAACTTGTACCCTCTAATTTTAATCCAGTGAAATCCCACTGAATTTCAGAGCAGTGACGTACTTTTGACTGAAAAACACAGTGAAATTTGACTGTTTTTCAGTCAAAAGTATGTCACTGCTTTGAAATTCAGTGGGATTTCACTGGATTAAATTTAGAGGGTACGACTTGTAATTCGGCGCATGTGACATTTATTTTTTCAATAAAGGTTTTTCTCCGCGGTAGTTACGTCCTCTATCGCTGCCGTTTTTGGTTTAGAAATTAATTGAAGTGATTTTTTTTTTTTTTTTTGCTGTAAATGGCCCTTTTACGATAAACGAATGCCATTTTTTTAAACCAGAAGTGTTTTGCAATTTCTGCTATCAGGATTTCACCCTCCCATATTTTTTCGGATATACAAATCATCCCAAAAAAATTTGCAGAATTTATTGCCCTTACTTTACTCGATTTCTCATTCTATAGCACCATTTTTACAGTATATTTTTAATAATTTAAGTGTATTGAAATAATTAATTAGTGTAAATCTTCTAAAAATTATTTATCATTAATCGACGTGTCTAAGTTTTTAATCACTTTTCTTTTTAAATCTTCTTTAGAGAAACTCTCCATTAGAAGTTATTATTATATTACTCAAGCACTCAAGAAACGGAATAACCAATACGCGATAATCCGTATAAAATAGTCGGGGTTATTATGATCGTACCTGCCTCTTTATCTAACAATTATCGCGTATACCACTAAAGGAAAATTCTGCACTATTATAATTTATAATCTGCTAAAATAGATGAATGATATTGGCAATTCGAAGAAATCTCCTCGCTCTGGCGCGGATGTTTCTATAGGTATAATAGCTTATTCAAGTTAACATCTCTGTGCATATCGATAGAGCCGATAAACAAAGCCGGCCATAGTCGTGCACACAGACCTGTTTATCTAAAAATTGCCGGATCATCTTTCTGGCTCAATCGAGCACATAACCCAGTGAACGTGCTTGTGTACAGAGGTGGTCTCTTGCTTTTGCCTAAGTGCCTTCTGCGTGCTGCACATGCACACACATACACGCGCAGGGCTAATCGATTTGAAGTGACTAAACCGATCGACGTCGCGTGGAGAGCAATATGTGTATGCACGGCTCATGATTTTCAGACCCGGATATTGATCAAGCAACGATGCGTTTCAATACTGTATTATTTTTCGGTTTCCCCGGTTCTCCGCGTACTGCTCTCCACAATGAGCCACTTTAATTTTCGTTTCTTTTTTTATTTATTTTTTAAATTATCCACTTGTCGAAAAAGCTGTATGTACGCATTGAAAAGAATCGCGGAAACGTATATGAATTTTGAAAAAACAACATGGAGAGAAATGTTATTAGTAAAAATTACTATTCCTACTTCCGCAGGAACAGTGGGATATACTCAGCCTATATGATGATTTTTACTATGAACATAGAAATTTTTACTATGTTTTAAATCGTCATAGATCAAGCGTGTCCCACTGTTCCTACGGAACATAGTAATTTTTACTATAATATTTCTCTCCGTGTAAGTAAAACTCGCAATTACACGAGAATGTAGGACATTTAAAAATGCACCGATATGATTAATACTGGTTACGATGAGCGGAAAAGCGTTACTGCGGTATTTTTTAAATGACGGTTAAAGTAAAATCCATGAAAGTTCGAGCTACAGGTACTTTCAAACAATGGTCGCTTTTATGCCCGCAATTTTTTTTATTACTTTACATTTTTTATACTCTGATTATAACGAACTTTTTGGATGCAGACAATATGAATTTTGGGAACATTTTATGTCAGACGTCAACAGTAAAAATTTATGCCATTGTTTGCTACGTCAACAATTTACTTTAACTTTAATTATAATTTAAAATAAATAAATAAAATAAACGAAGCAAAAGTAGATTAATGTCTTGACGTACCTGTCCGTTACTACTCGCCCCTATCGGATCCTTTCTGCTGTCATTCTCAAATAAAAATTTTGAGTAATTGCTTAACAGACTCTGAAAAAAAACTTCAAAAGAATTATTAAGGCACGCGCTTAAAGTGAAAAATTGCGTGGTGAAAAAAAAAAACAATGAAATTGGGAAATACTTCAAAATTTCAGGCGGAACCTAAAACGATGGCAATGCAAATCGATGTAAAAAGAGTTGTTATTCATGCGTGCATGACATTCTTCCATTGTGTTATATAACTTTACGTACGAACAATGATTTTTCGCATGATTGGCGCAATTGAAATTCGTGACTGAAGATTATATTACGTGCTGCTCGCTCATTCGTGAGTGAAATAACACGTCGAAATTCGTCATCGAGCGTTTCAGCGCGCGTCTAGAAAATCGTCGAGTTGGTGCGGGGGTATGCGCGCGCCACCCCCCCCCCCGTCCCATCAAGCCCGTTGTTGATCGATACATTTTTCAACACCAGGCGCGAGCGCCGATGTAACGGCGCTTTTGTGCACACGAATTGAGCGAGCAGTTACATTTTTGAAAGTGCACCCACTCCCATCCCGTTTAGAATGGCTTTACAATTTTCGCACATCGATTCTCGCGCGAGCGGATATAAGCGATCGCGGAAAATATCCGCGCGTCTCGGTTGTAAAGTTTAATTGGATTTTAAATTAGAAGGGCTCCTCTTTGACAAACCGCCGAGGAATTATAATGGAACTTTCGCGGGCCATTTAATGAGATTTAAATTTAGCGGGCTTACATTTTATTTCGAGCTGCGTATAGTAACGAGTTTCTGCGCCGGGCTATTTGATAAAGACCATCGAGTGGCGTTACTTTTCGCCGGCATATTTGTTGTGAAATTTGATGTGGATACAACAATCTCAATTCTCTGATCGAATAATGAAGGATGCACACGGTATCCCCTTGATGAGTATACTTGGATGTTTGCCGCGAGTATTGCAGTAGAGTCATCGCTGTTTTAGTAGTATCAGGTTCTATACGCTTTTAAAAGGGAATTGTCAGAATTTCTTTTTTTTTTCAACTTTTCTGCGTGTACTTATTTGTTTTATAAATTTGTTTTCAAATTTGCTTTGCAAGTAATACAGTATTGGAAGAGATTATTTTAAAATATTTATTTCAGAAAAATATCAATAATCAGTCACTTGTGAGATTCTTCCATTCTGAATTTTTTCAGTTTAAAAGAACGGCAGAATTATGTACCGAGCCACCTTGTATTATTGGACTTATCGAAAATCGAATGCAGCTGTGCATATGCTACATCCGGCACTAGAAGGTCTAAAGTTGTGTAATCTACTATTTTCAATTGCTTGGAACGAAACATTAAACAAATTGAAGTCTGATCCCTTCCATTTTGAAACGAAATATTTATGTAACTAGCAAAATTCTATACGTACTTCGAATACATTTTTTGTTTAAACAAACATGGCAAATATTACACATGTAGAAACTACTTTTGATGATTAAATTTTATCTTAAGATCGGTATTAAATTGATTATTTTTTTAAATTAAATCTCAGAATAATTATAAGATTTTATTAATGGCTGATTATTTCTTTAATCTATTTAAATGGACATATAACATTACTTTAACGATTCTAACCGAAATGTTAAATTCACAACGAAACTCTTTGAAATTGACGTCATATTTAATTAATAAAAAATCTATCCATTAACCAATCCAAAAGTTTCTTTAAATGTATTATTATTGTAAATGTATTACTCCCTATCGACACTCTTATATTCTTCTGCAACCGCTAATTAATAAAACAGTCATCAAATTAAATTTCTCCCTCTAAAATCATAAGACCGACAAAAATAGCGCGAAAAAACAAACAATGATTCACATATCCGCAAGTAAAAGCGTATATATAACAAACGCATAAATGCCAGCTCGCTTAAATCATCAAGGAGACTCATACATTTTCGTGGAATCCACTTTCATCATAGCAAAAAGTCCTCGATGAAACATTCAGCCGTCATCCCGCGAATCCCCTCATTAAAAAAGAAAAACCGCGCGCAATTATCCCGCGCGACGCGGAAAAAGCAGGGAAGGAAGCCGAACAAAACGCGCGCGTCCGCCTGTCACGGTATGCGCTCGTCTGCAACAATACAAGTCGATAGCGGCTGCTTAAACACACATTACTCACCGAGCATTCGCCGGGGGAGCGCAATTTCCGAAGCTCCGCCGACGGCAGTCGCCCGCGGGTGTCGGCCCCCTTCCCTTCCCTTCCAACTCCTTGCCGACGAAATGTCCGCCATGAGGGTAAATATTTTTTGAGAGGCGCGCGTGTGCGGGCGAGCTCGAACACATTCGAGTGGCGGCGTCCTTCACTTTACGAGGCTCGAGCAGCAGATGCCTCTCCGTGATTTTTCGTGGAGGGATCGCCCGAGAAATATCGGGAATTCGATCGCCTATGGCAGGAGACGGATAAGTGGCTATCGATTGTTTTGTAAATGCAGGGCTTGTAATGGCGGCATTTACGGGAATAATGGATGCGGCCGACGCTCGGGCGTGAAAACGCGGCAAGAGTGACGGTCGATTTGGAAAATAGTTCGGGGATCCGGCTTCGGAACCGACTGACGGATGAGCGATGTTTAGTGCTCGATGCTGTATCCCGGAGTTTTTATTTTTTTTATTTTTTTTTATTTTTTTAGTTAACTAGTAGTATTTTCTTTTTTTTTGTGAATACTCGATGTTGAATTCTCTGCAAAACGGTGAAAAATTTAGTTTTATTTGTAAAATCCGTAGGCTTCAGCTTTTGATGTTGTCGAATCAATGAAAATGGAGTATTTACACATTGTCGTAACACATTTATTTAAAATAACGACGGAATAATTAAAACATTTTCAAAAATTTAATGATGACTATATCTACTAATGAGATTAGAAAAACTTAAACTTTTTCAATTATTTTAATTGAAATATTAAATTACACATTTAAACATTTTGAATTTTGAATTCCTTCTTTAAATGATCCACAATATCCTATCTTTGTTTCGTTAAAGAGAGGATTATTTTTATAGCTGGTGTTTAACAATATTATTTTAGGTGTAAAAAATAAAGTTTGCAAAGCCTGATAATCTAATGATCGAATTAGAAATATTTTATTAGGTACCTTTATGTGTTTAAATTATTTATTAAACTTTTAGGAGCAAATGATTGAATTTTTTTCATTTATACTGTATTTGGATCCGGGATGTTAAATGGATCTAAAGAGTTTATTTATGTATTTTTAGTTAATTAATGTTAAATGACTGTTATTTTTAGTGCTTTAAAAAAGCGCCAAGCGTGCGGCAAACACGTAATGTATATCAACAGTGCTCGTCTAAGAGTGCAATTTCGCAGAGTTATAAGGTCCATAAAATATTGAAAGTAGCATTAGCCTCTAAGAGGTATATCTACAATCGTAATTCTATTTTCATGAGTATAACTTAACAGATTCTTAAATTATTGTGCACATGTTTTTATTATTCATTATCTTCCTTGTGAATTACTCAGCGTAAATTTTGAGTAGTAAAAAGTCTTTGATCTTGAGTAATTTACTCATGTAATTTGCTTTATCGTTGCGCAGGAAATATTGATTAAAATACAAATTAAAGTTAAAAAAAATTTAATTAAAACAGAAAAAAAATTTTGTTATCGTTGTTTTAATTAAACGTGCTTCATATTTAATGTTCTTTTCATAATCAGTATTTTTCAATTGTGTCTACTTTTACTTTCTTTCGCACTATTTCACTGTGAGTTGATTCAATGATATGTAAAAACTGAATAAAGTTAAATAACAAGTTTTAAATAAAGCTGATTGTTTAAAACCCAAAATTACTTTCAACAGAAAGTTCATGAAATTTTCCTAATACGCGCTCTATTGACGGAAAAATATTTTGCCTCAATAGATAGGTAGCCGTATGTTTTATTCATTTAAAAGATTTAGACTTATGCAAATTTTTAAAATCCTTTTCTTATTCCAATAAAAATACCAGAGTCGCATAAAAGTCCATATTTTTCTATATATATTTTTTTTTAGAAAATTTGCTTGGAAAACACCCGGCGAAAAATGAAATACGGGAATTTATAATAGTATTGGCGTTTTTTATATACCCACGCATCGCACATTTTTCGCATATAAGTTATCTACTGCTCGGAATTTTTCGTGCTTCTCAATGAATAATTGATCCCCAATAAAATATTATAACACAGTTATCGACGGTACTAACTTACTTACGTACTTTTAAAATAATTCAATACCGTGAATGAAAAATAAATTAAGACAAAAAAATTACAAAAACAGTAAATCAAATATTTGTAAAGTAATTAAATTTCACAGGAAAGCTTATTTATTATTATGCATATCCATTGAGCTACACCTGCATTGAAATATTAAAAAAAAAAAGAAAGAAAAATAAACTCAAATATAGCGACGACAACAATAGTTTCATTAGACGAAGAAAGACAATGGAACTAAAGCACAGCACGCGCCGCCTTAAAATTCATCGATTCTCTTTTCAACGCGCACCGCCGTCGATGAATATTCAAGCGATCGCAAAAAGTAAACAATAATAAAGCCGCGCGTATCGCAAAAGAATTAACGGGCCCCGCGAGGAAACACAAATGGAAGGTATAGAGAGGCGCTCCTTTAGCGGCAGTCCCTCTGCAGCGAACTTTTCATTCCTCGCCTCATGAATACGCACCCCTCCCCGCACGAAGCCCCGCGCAGCCTGTCTATACACATTATACATGCAGCCAGGAGTACGCGCACACAAGCAGCGCAGACCGGCCTATTTGCGTATAATAAATCATAAATAATTACCGCTATATTTCGCTATATCGCCGCGGTCGCGGGCGTCGCTCTATCAGTTTTCTCGACGCGCGCGGCGGGCGAGCCGCGCGTACAACCGGGGGAGGGGTGGTGGGTTGGGGGATTTAAAATTGACTCCCCCGGCATTGTGTCTATCTCGCGGGCGAATTTGCGCGGGCGCAGCGTGATTTAATGACGCGGCCGCGATCCCCGACCGACGCGCTCCCTGTCACCGGCAATTTGAGCTTTTTCGATTACGCCGACCGCGCACCGGTGACGGGGCGTTTCGCGTTCAGCCCCCGCGTCCTTTTTCCGCGGCGTAATGAGACCTAATCGGGCGACCTGATAATCGCCGATGAACGCGTGGACGCAGCGCGGTTTACGGTCGGTGTGCTTTCGCTTGGCGATTCGATACGTCCTTTTGGCCGGGGTGATGCGGCTTATTGTCCGATTTTTCTTTGTTCGGAAAGCTTTGTATTGTTGAAGGAATTTTGTTTAGTTTTTGGAACGAAGTTCCTTATGTCGCGTTACGGCGCAGGGGCTACACGAAGAAAAGTGTAATGCAACGGAAACCCGACAGGCGAAAGCGTAACGCAACGGAAATACGTCAGACGGGGGGCGGAGC
>JAWWEP010047804.1:0-11478 GCA_035582995.1 Sycophila quercilanae | reverse complement strand
TCTACGAGCTCGAGCGACTCCGAAGCGACGAATTTTCATCTCGTTACATGCGCTTTTTTACTGTGTATTCCGCTTACGCGTTGACGTCACTGCAGGTGAACAGCTACAGTCGCAGTGCTCGAGCTGCTGGAAGGTCGTCCAATTTTTTTCTTTTTTTTTTTCAATCGATGTTATATCCGCCACTTGAAAGTAGAATATTTGGCAGCGAGCGACGACGAGAGTCAAGTATAGGCGCGCGCGCGCGCGCACGGAAAAAATGAGAAGAGGATCGATGCGTCCAGTTATAGCTGGATTAATCTACATCGGAGAAGCTGGAGCTAAAATGCAACGCTTATAGGAACATGACCTACTATTTATCGGGGCATCTGGGCAAACTATAGGACGGAGATTTAAATTTATCCGGCGTCGAGATTGAATAAAAAAATAGTGTAATGCTCGCGAATAATAATAAAACGACTAATGCGGCTATTTATTAATCTCTTTTCCTCTCCCCACGCACACGTACACAGCGAAAAAGAGAGAGCCCGCGCGGATAGCTTTAATTAGTGGCATCCTCAGGGTTGCCGAGGGTATTAGAGCGCATATATGCATAATCATTGAGAGTAACGAGAGTAACGAGACAAGTAATGCGAAGGCATTCACCGCTTCTGATTTGATTTGCCGTGTCACTTTGAGGAATTTTACAACGTCCCACGATATAAACGTGGCTGCCGCGAAGCCATTAGCTTATCGCCCGCTGACGTTGGGTGGCGGTTGAGTAATTTTTATCGTTACATTTCGTACTATCGGCTTTCTATTAACGTTATTGTCAACCAACATATTTTTAAGGCGTATAATATACATTTTGGTCGCTCTGTCTCGATGTATTGCAAACAATTTACCTCGCAATTTACAACTAGAAAAATACATTTTCTTTGAACGCTTACGTTACAATTAACATTTTCTCATGTACGCAAATTAAATTCGTATATTTTAATTTGCTTATAGTAAGCATTACAATTAACGCTTTCAGATCTACTCAAACAAATGTTACGTGTTCGCCTCGTATATATACAAGTTACAATTTACATTATTTCCCCATCTGTTCAAACAAACGTGACAAAGAACCCGGAGGATGCAAAAGCCGACGCATTTTTCTAGTGCCGCAAAACACCGCCGAGATTACGTATATAAAAAATTTCCGCGCAGCATAGCTACACGCCGCCAATCGCGTCGACAGAATTAATTCGCGCCGCGTCTGCTTGAAAGCGAGCACATATATTAAAGGCGCGCGAGCGCCGCTTCAAAATATTTTCATAAACACGCGCGAAAGCGAGCGACCGCCGCGGAGTGCAGTTCGCCTCGAGACGAGAGGGATAAAGAGCGGAGCGCCGATGCAAAAGGCTCGCGCACGTGCGGCGTTCTTACGCAACGCGCCGCGGAGCCCCAGTGATTCTCATCCTGCGAGAGGATCGATCCTGGCCGACCGCCGATGTATATCCCCGTTTATTGGCTCGATGCAGGAGGCTTGCAGCTCGCGGAGAGAATGAATGTGCTGCGCAATTATCGAGTCCGCTGCTGGAGCTCGTCTCGGGCGCTGATAGCGCTCTTAGCGACGGACATAACTTGTTTCTGATTCCGCGGAGGTGCGAGAGCTGCCGCCCGTTTCTTCTTCGCCTTGTTCTCGTTTTTTCTATTCGTTTGCGGCGTAAATTATTTCTGCGTTTTAATGGAAAGCACTCGCGGGATTAGCTTTCCGTGTATATATAGTATATCCTCGACCTGCCAGTGTTTATTAAAAGGATTTCTGTATGTACACACAACGTTAGTGGAAGGATATAAATGGTTACGTGTAACGCCTTATCGTGTTTTATTTTAAATTTATTTTATTACATTTCGTACTGATGGAGAAATTGAAAAAAAAAACAAAAAAACAAAAGCAAATGTTATTGTACAAGAATTACGGAAAAAAAAGGAAGTGAACGACTAGGGAGGTGATCGATAAAAATTTAATCGACGGAACGATACCGCGCAGCAAGTCGATTCCCCGCTCGTTTTTACGCCTGTTCAGCAATTTTTAGCGCGAGCGAACGAGAGAGCCACGGGGCTAACGGATGATCGACGATCCGTGGCCTCGGAATCCGTCGATTTGTGTCTGGCCGGCGCGCAAAAGCGTCGATTTCCTGGACGCGCGCAGGGCGCAGATCGCTCGAGCGTACTCGGCGATTTTCTTCCTCGACATTTACTTCGCATCCTTGCGGCTCGGTGCACCTTACGACTCGATCTCACCGCCCGACCGGAAATTTTTCATTCCCGACAGACACATTTCTATGTTCCCGATCGCGCTTCCGTGGAATTTCACCCCGAATCGTCGGAATGTACACCCCCCCCCGGAAAATAATAAAAGTGACGAGAGCGTAGAAAAATGTTATAATTGGATTGCTGCAACTTTGCTTCACGCCGACGCGAAAGCGCCGACCAAGGCAGCGTTATTATTGTTTTGCTGCGCGCTGAAATTTTTTGCGCAATAAACCGCCGCGCTAACGGTTTAAAGAAATAAAACTCAAAGTCCTCGATACTTTTTCGCGCCGACTGCGAGGCCACTCCACTTTTCGTCCAGGCGATAAAATTTCGTCGTCGTAGCCTCAACGTTATCGTGTCCATTATATCAAGCGGACAGCGACGCTTATCGAACTATCACCGGCGGGATTGACGCGTAAACGCCGATGGTCGGCCGAAATCAATACCCGCCGGCTCACAAAAGAAATCGGAAATCAAGTGGGAAAAGATAGGAGGAGAGTTTGAAGGAAAAAAAAAGGGGAGCCACCGCTGCGAAGAAGTTGCGTGCGCGACGAGCTGCGGGGGCGATGACGCATCGAAAACGAGCGGAAGCGGTGTATCTCGCGCCGGAAGGGAAAACAATCCCAAGATCGGTCGCCGACCGCAGATAAGAGTGCACCGCGGCGGAAAACGAAGCGCGGCGCTACGCAAAGACCCTCCTTTTTTTTCTCTTTCTCTCTTGCTCGCCCGCTCTGTCCGATCACAGAGCCGAGCTGCCCCGAGGAAATTGACGGCAATTTAGCACGCCGAGGGGCCGTGAATATTTGCATACGCACGCGCCCCCCTTTCCTCCTCCGACGGGTGTGTACACTGTGGACGTGCGCGGCGGGGGGAGCTCGCCGTTTTTACGACGGGTCCATATATTGCCCCTTCATTTGTAATATCAACATTGCGCAGGAGCGACTTCATTGCCGAGCCCTGCGTACACGGACTTTAAAGTGACGTATGAATTTTGGATTGACTGTGTAGTCAATTTTGAGAGTCGATTCCCGAGGGTGCGGTGCACCATCGTATGGTTGACGTCCAGCGATAAAAATTTTGAATAATGTTTTACGAGCATTCGCGAGCCTGCCGACGCCGCCGTCTAAAAGCAGCAATTACGGCTTTTTGATTTATTGGCCGAGATTAATGGTAAAATAGTACTCGAGAGTAAAGCGCCTCGCGCTATCTATTTATTGACGTTTAGAGTAATCGCAACTATTTATAGCTAAAAACTGCGCGAGTCGTCAGTTTTCAAAATTAATGTCCAATCGAAGCCTAAAAATAATCGGAACGCAGCGACAGGATAATTTACCAAAATAAAAAAAAAAGAAAAAAAAACGCAGCAGAACCCCACCTCGGCAGATATGAACTACCGCGCATAACAGTAAAGTAAAAGACCATTGAAAAAAAAAAAAAATTTATCAACATCAAGTCGAGATTCCCGACTCCGTGCAAAAGCAGATAAATCATCGAGGCTCGTCCCGTAAAAACTTTCAGTGCGCCTCATCACTATAAATTCCGCGCATCTCGCGGCGGCGTCGGCGAGTGGTGCATCCAGGTTAGCGCACTGCCTGCAGCGGCGATGCGCGCGCCCAAAGCTCCGGCTCCGAAAAAGCTCGGAAATTGGCGAAATCGCCTTACAATTGCGGCAGGGGGCGGCTCTAAATCTCCAAGGGAACGGTGGGCGCGCGGGAGTAACGAGGCGTGTGCACACGCGCCGGGCCTTGAAGCTGGGTTAGTGTGCGACGGAGAGATTTGCCCGCGGCGGCGCCCTAATTGACTTCACGGCGCGGACGCCGGGGTCGCGCGTGATACGCGAACCTTCCGGGGGTGAGCGATACTGTGGGTAAATTCTATGAGGAAGTACAGTCCTGCCTGTCGCATTTTTTATTTCCAACTGTCTAAGTTTCGTCCGCTGGAAAAATTCGCTAATTAGGAAGCAGATGCGTTACTTTGTCACTGGTAAATGTAAATGAAAATTTGCTTTTTTATACAGTGGCAAGGTTAATGACATTTTCACTTATTTATATTTAAAAGAAATTAATTTTTTAGCCTCGTTAATAACCATTAGCCGGCAAACATTTCTTAATTTTTTTTTTTATTTTAATTGTTTTTGCAGGCTAATTTTTCATTCAACTGAAATATTCACGATAAATCGGGATGAAACAATTCTACAGAGATATAAAATTTGAATAGTAGATTATTTAAAAACAGTTAAAGATAACTCAGTTAAAATATTTTATTTCGCTTCAAATTTATTTTATTTCAGAGTATAATTTCATACGATGAAATGTACTCCGTCATTTAATACCATTTTTTGTTTATTCGTAATGACAATATACAAAGTTCATTTTTCTACTGGTTTAGTTAGCGAATAAAATAAATGAACATTCTTCGAATACCTATAGTTTAAATTTACAAGCACAAGAATTTGCGGTAAAAATCACTTTTCCGAAGCACAAACTATCGAAAGTTTTGAAATCCATCAGCGTGGGCATTCATGAATTTTCGTTTTGGAGTGAAAGTTCGTTAGCGCCGTATATCGACGCTGTCATTCAAAATAAAAGAGTATTGTCACGCCGGCTCGCTTTTTAAATGTCCCGCGCTTGCGCTCCATTGTCCCACCGCAGAGCCCAATCACTTCGATTCCCGATAACAATCGGAGCAGTCGAAACGTTAAGTATAAAAAAAAGAAAAAGAAAAGAAAAAACAAAGCAAGAAGCGTTAGAAAGAAAAAATTCAAGAGCGAAAGGATATTACAAAGCAATTAACCCAGTTTAACCACCCGAGCGAAGTGTGCACGAATTTCAAAAACAAATCGCGTCTTCGCCGCCCGGCGGCAGAGAACATCGGGTATCCCATTACCCGGGTGTAGTCTTTCGCTCGACCAGCGACGGTATGCATTGTATAGGTAAGCACGAGAGTACCTATAAACAAAAGCGGACCATTTCACCGCTATCGAGTTCCTCGTTCCCCGCGTCGCCAGCCTCAAACTGGGTTTCCCGGCCTCGCTCTGCGATTGTCTCCCTTATCTCGCTCTCGCGCGAAACGCCGCCTCCGCCTGTCGCTTTTACCTCGTCGACTCCCTTTTTCTCTCGCCTCCCCCTCCCCCTTCGCTCTCTCGCTCGCTCGTATACCTTCTATCTCCGTCTCTCGACGCAATTTTCGCGCGCGAGCTCGCGGCCCGGTTTTTCCGCTCGCGAGAAAGCCTCTCGGCTCTCTTTCCGCCGTGAGGAGAGCAAAGCACCGCGGGCTAGAGGAAAACGAGGCCGGTGGTCCGCCGGCCCTTCGCGCGCGCCGCTTAAATCGATAACCGGCGGAAAGACGGCCGATTCGAGGGCCACGCTATGCTCTCCTCTTCGCGGTTTGTTTTCAAACTCGACTGTGCCGCGCGCGTAGCTTGCAAAGGCCCGTTTCCCGATGGGGAAGTGCACGGGGAGGAAATCACGGCGGCGACAACGCAATTTTACGATGATTTAACAATTTACAGGAAGCTCTTGGAGCGCCGACGATGACGCACGTGTGCGTCATGCAGCGGAGTCGTTCAAAAGGCGTGTATCTAGTCTCTAGATACACTTCCAGTGCGATTACGCGCGGCCAATTATCCATAACGACTGGAAAAATTTTCACTCCCCATTGGAATGTGCACGCAACTCTCGCGTCTGGGCTTTGCCGCCTACTCGCTACACAACTCGAGTGCTTATCGAGTCTATTAAAAAAAAAAAAAAATGATTAATTATTTTTAACATGCTCCAAGGCGCTGCAGTTATCTGCGACATTTAAACTCAAATTGTCGGGCAGTACTTACGATTTCAGCGTATAACAACGAGCGTGCGAAAGACACGGAAACTTTCGAAGCTAAAAATAATGAAAATACATCGTCGCTTTCACGCGAATCGTATATGCGAGGAGCTTTAAGCCGCTTAGAAGATACTTTTTATCGACCCACACCGTGCCGGGTACAAAATAATCATTAAGTATACCGTTAGGTCACAAAAGCATCTTCCAAATGTTATATCACGCGAGCGAGCAAATAACAAAAAAGAAAAAAAAAAAGGAGACACCCACCAACGACAGGCACGACAGCACCAGGCGGTGTATGGTAGTAGGCACAATCCCACCGTCGCGCTTTAGTATATCAAGTGCAGCACGGACAAATCGATAATGAGCATACGAATAAAAATCCAGTGCTAACCTCCGAGCCTGCACTCAACGTAAACACAAGATCGCGAGAAGCACAAAGTACATAATGTCGTACTCGTCTCGCGGAGCATAAATACACGTATATATACACTAGGAAAAAGGCACTCGAGGCGCGCTGCACCCCGCCGCATCCTGGGCGGCGCTCAGCCGGCGAGCGCCGCGACGTAAAAAGCCTGCACCCGGACACGTCGCGGCACGCGTTGTACGGCCCTGCCCTCTTCCAAGGAGCGAGCGAGTGAGGCGCGCCGCGAGGCCTCCCGAGGCGGCCACCCGCTCTCGGGGGTCCGCCTCGGCGAGGGCCGACGACTCCCGGGCGTGGGACACACTCACCATGTTGGCCGGCGCCGCACTCGCCAGCACCGCCAGCATAACGTCCTCGGGGTCTGGCCGCGCTCGGGGAGGGACGGCACCACGGCGTGTGCTCGCGCTCTCCCTCTCCTCGGGTCTCTCTGTCCCTCCTTCGGCGCAGGCGGCGCCCCGGAGACGCTGGCTCTCTCCCGACCTGGTGGCGACCTCGGGGCTGGGCTGCTCCTGGATACTGCGCTGGACGAGGCTGCCGGGCGTTTTTCGGCTGGACACACGCGCACACACACCGCTGGTGAGGAGCGCACGGCGGCTCCTCGGCACTGGCCGCGAGTTAAAATGGCGTTCGCGCTGCGCTCGCGCTCCCCGACAGAGCAACGAGAGAGTGAGTGCCCCGTGCGTGTCGCCTACACTCGCCGCGGTACACAGTGGCACGTCGGTGTCGGCGCACACACGCCCACGGAGAAACTGCTCGCGCCGGAGAGCGAGAGAGAGGGCAACGCCGCCTGGGATTTGCGGCCCGGACGCGAGCCGACGGGACTCGCGACTGCGACGGTTATGGGAGCTCAGTTGCGACTGCAACGCCCCCGCGAGTTTTAGTTTCTGTTACTGCCGCGGTGTCGGTACGGTAGAGTGCGGCTGGGTATTGTTATCGACCGAGTTATTTTATTTATTTTTTTTTAAATTATATTTATATCTTTGTAATTTAAAGTTTGATATTAATAATGTGAATAATTATAAGTTGTTTATTTATAATAAACTTTTTTTTATAAAAAGTGTAAGATACTTTTTATAGAAAAGGTATGCTTTTAATAATATGTACATGTTGTTACTTTTAGTTTTTAAAGTGCAACTTTATAAATAAATATTAAAAGTTATTTAAAAACTCACTAAGCTAGTCTACATTCTTTAGTACAATCTGTATTCTGTATTATTATTATTGAATTGTAACTTTCTGTTGGATTTTAGCACTGCGTGGCGCTACATGTTTCAAATTGGTTGTATGCATGGTGCCATCAGTGCCACTCCACTGAACTCTGAACTGAAGCATTGCATTGTTGTGATTGTAAATCACTAAGTAGTAACAAAAATAAAGTATTTTTAAGTATTTATTGTATCTATAAAATCAAAATAATCTAAAATGGCTGACGATGCGGAACAGGTAATAATTTTATTTTAATTAGTCATCTAAATTGTACAGGTGTTAAATGTAACGATTTTTCTAACCTATAACACAAACAGGTACCGGCGATCAATGTCAAGGAACCTTTAGATTTAATAAGACTGAGTTTGGACGAGAGAATTTACGTTAAAATGAGAAATGAGAGAGAACTTCGTGGAAGGCTTCATGTAAGCATTACCGAACCTTTGTTGATCTCATCAATTGAAAACTGTTGTAAACAATGGGTTATTTTTAGGCATACGATCAACATTTGAATATGGTGCTCGGAGAAGTGGAGGAAACTGTTACTACCATAGAAATTGATGAGGAAACTTACGAGGAAGTTTATCGCACCACTAAAAGGAACATTCCCATGCTCTTTGTTCGAGGAGACGGTGTGATATTAGTTTCACCTCCGAGTATGAGAGCAGCAATATAATGACACTTTGCTTTACAAAAGTAAGATTAACTTATACATAAAATTAAGTTAAAACTTTTTTAGAAAGTTATGTTTACTTGAATTAAGAATTAAATAATATAAGAATACAATTAAATAAATCTTGTTTTACTTTATATACAATCATTATTCTTCTACAGTGTAAAAATGTAAAAAGAAGAGTAAAATTAAGACTGTTACTTGGATATTTCTACAAAGCATTCTCAATAAAATCAAGTCTTCTCATTAGTGGATGGAATTTGTGCTGCTAAATCTTCAATCCTCTGTTCTTTAAACTTAAGCATAGTTTCTAAGTGTTCCACTTTTTTTAAAAGTATATTGATTGCCTCCGTTTTCTCTTCCAATTCTTTTTTCACTTTCAGAAAGACCTTGCGTGGTACAGTTTGGTTCAGTGAATCTTCAGGACTCATGGCACACTTTAATAGTTCTACAATAATACAGAATTACTAAACAATTCAAAAGTTACATACAATTCAAGGCACTTATTTGAAGTCATTACCATCTTTCTCGGGCTCTCCACAGCCTTTGAATAGTGACTGTCGATCTGCGTTGCAGTCTTTTATGATCTTAGAATGTATATCAAATAAAACTCTTTCTATCACTCCTGGCTGTGACTGTGCCAATCGATTTATAGTCTCCTTGCTCAATTTAATATCTATCTTCGAAAACACTTTGCGGTTCAAGGTCCACCAGTTGTCTATTTTCTTTGATATACTATTACCCGGGATATAATTTTGAACATCAACGATTTTTGGATAATAACGTTTCAGCAACTCAGCCATCAGCACTGTCACACAGAAAAAAATTGAAGTTCATCAAACTTCATAGATTAAAATCATTTAACCGTTCGAAAAAAAAATTCCACGAGTTACAACAGCATCATAAATTAATTCATCATAATTCCTAACGTCCTACTCCAATTGAATCACTCTACGATTTTGCACGAGCTAATGGTAGCTTAATCGAATCCTACCTCCGTCCGAAAAGTCCCTAGCCACGTTCCTCTTCGGTCTGGAGAGTGGGATCTCGTCAAGCCACGCGTAAATCTCTCGCACGTAATCATCGCCTATTTCTGAGTCCGCGTTCATCGCGCCTACGTGCACAAATGCCCGTAGATCTTCTCCAAACGGCGCATTTATAATTTCAATTATTTCCGGGTCCCCCCTTCTCTTTAAAAGAAAATAACTCGCTGGAAATTTACTCCGACTATGTCAACCTATTGAGGATATTCGGATATACCGATGATAAAGATAGCCGCATATTCACGTGTGTTTACTTAGCAAAAAAAAAAAAGTGAATAATGGCACTTTTCAGTTAATGCATGCATTCATGGAGCTCTTAAACGCGACGATTTATAAATCACATATTAGAAGGGAATCGATATAGTTATTTGTTTCGCTAAATTAACATCCAGGAATAAATTTGAATGTTTTAAAGATTGATCAGTCCGATAAATGTACCTGTTTCTAAACTTGAAAAATCGATATTCGTTAAACGGAATTTGCTTCGCAATTGGGACATAAAAGCTTAGTACATTTTTTTTAACTGTTCCCCGATTACGTAGTTTTGTTTGCATTGTTCATTCTTAATTGCCAGTTTTCATTTTATTGTTGCGCCAGCCAAATATTCAAATAATTAACGACGCTAAAACATTTCTATTTCGAGACTTCCCACTAAAAGTGATGCGGCGACGCGCGAAGGTCGCAGACGTATACCGAGCTCAGAGCAATTTCTTCAAAATTGAAAAAAAGTAATTGCAATTTTTCGCGACTTTTAAATAAACTCGTGCAATTCTCCTCGAAACATTCGCTTCGCAATGCAAGCTCGCGACGACAAAATTCACTTATACAGAATGACGACATAGCGACACGTGAGATTTAAAATTTATAGACTAATTTTCCCATTTCCCGCTGTTTTGCTTATTTCACCGCCCACGCGGTAACTTATTTTCACTTATAAAATCGACCAAAAAGAATAAAAAGTCGTTATCATATCGGGCAATCGTTGCGCGAGATCGTCGCGCGTAGAAAATCCGCGCGGTTGCGTCAGCGAACCGCGCATCATTGCAGTGGCATTATACACGCGGAGAAATGGCATGCAAGTATTGCGCGAGTTTTACGAGCCCATCGAAAAATTAACATCTCGCGCGCGGCGAAATGAGCATAATCTGGATTGTACTCTTATGAAAAGAGGCGCCATCGTCTCAGCGCGTTTATAAAGAAAAAAAAGGAAAGTAGCAGGCGGAATCGCTCCGGTAGAATCTCCCGAGCGTCGCGGCTTCCTATACCCTCCTCCGAATAATTAACCGGGCGCGCCGATTAAACGACGTGCCCTCGGTCTCAGGGAACGATAAAATTCAAATTTAATCGACGACCCCATCCTCCGGCCGCTCGATACCGAGCATCCATGCGGAATATCGATTATCGAGCCCCGCGGCTTGGACGTCACGGCGTATAGATAATTCAACTAGGTGATACACCTCGGTGTACCATTCTTTTCAATTATTGCGCGGGGCATTAAAAAAAATGAGGAGAGAAGGCGCCGCGGTGGAAGCGGAGATTGGAGGGATCACGGTGGTGGTGGTGCATTAAAACCGCCCGCAAAATAATTAAACTGCACGCATCCGTTGAAGGTGCTCGCCAAGAGCAAAATCAGCATAAATAGACGATAGGGCGATCCTCACAATGAGGGCCTCCTCAGCAGGGCTGAAGTTCGACAATGGAATGTAATAACGGGACTGTTACACGAGCAGGAATTATGTTGAAATGAAACTCTCTTTAGAGTGGTTGCGGAGGGGAGGGAGACAAGGTGATCAGGGGGTTTAAGTGTGTGAAGGATTCTCGTATAGGTGTGCTATACTTTGGTGATCTTTCGGGGCTTTCTGACGTACAGAGCGTTCAGCATGCGAGCTCGTGCTCTCTGTATATACTCCGGTAGGAAATTACACGGCAATTACATTGGGTATAGAAACAAGGTTGTAACAATCAGGTCCGCATATGGGGTTAGGAATGGGTAGGTTTGCTGCACCTGAGCTCAGTACGCTCAGATGCAC
>JAWWEP010047781.1:16619-31661 GCA_035582995.1 Sycophila quercilanae | reverse complement strand
CGTCAAAGCTCCGAACGATAAAAAAAAATACAAAGCCGTTCAAAGCCCAGATACGAGTCTTATCTAATTAAGATAACAGCTGACATATATCCCGACCGCAGGAGCCTAAATCTCCGTGACAAGGATCGCAATCTGCTGGTGCAATATCGTCCCACACCAGGATTAATACCCGCTCTCCCTTTTCTTTGGTCGCGTAAAAGGCGACGAGGTACACCGGGTTCGGCATGCGCGGATCCATGTCTTTTTTTTGAGGCTTCGCCGTGAGTTATCAATCTTGCGGTGTACATCTTTCGGCTGAAAGCTCCTTGTTTGTTTTGCAGTCCTGTGATATATTGTACGAGAGTTTGAGGGCACGAGGGAAGTTCGGGATACACGAGGACTTGAGAAAGTTCAGGCGCGCCTTGGCCGTGGGTAGTCGATGAACGTCCCGATGGCACCTTGACGCGTCGTGCCGCATTATGATTGTTAGCGCTGCGATGCTACGTGAGATAAGTGAACCGCAAAATTGGTCCGCCTCTATGTGACCGCTTTTAATCATGTGTTTAATTAGCCGAATATTTCACTCGGTTGTTGCCTGATTTACCGTTTGCTATTTGTCAGGGTGTGCAGTGGTGCGCTAAAAGCGAGAGTATATTCTCGTATACGAATCTATAGAATAGATTCTTCTCAATTATATTTCATTGTTGTTGTGTTAATTTAACGGAAAAATACGTCAGGTATAAGTTGTACGTAATTCATTAATTGCTATAGCGCTATTTTATTTAGGGCAATATTTGATGAAAATTATTTATAGAAATCGTTGAAAGGTTCACGGAAGTGCATAGTGAAAGAGCAAAATTTTGCGATGGAAATTCTTAATGGTATGTGCATGCATTTGCGTTAATCAGAACAATTATACAATTCCAGTACAATCAATGTAGTAATGGACCTTTAAACACCCCAGTTGATTTAGGAATTCATTACAGTACTAATCAAATTGAAATGTGCAAATTGAATTTCATCTTTGATAGAATTTCTATTTTCGTGGCAAATTGATGGTTTCGTTACAGGAATGTTTACTCTCGAAAATTTTAATTTGTGACAGTGTCAATGTTTTAAAAGCCCGAATAAATACGTGTGCGTTTAATTGACGTCAAAATAAATATTTATCACGGAAGAGAAAAGTTTAAAAGTCAAAAAGTGTCGAGTTTTCGTTGACCGTGTTTGCTCGTTTCATTACCTTAAAAGCTTTTGAAGTTACTGCAATAATTAAAATAATAACTTTAAGAGCTTCGCAAAAATCACGGGCTCGCCTTTATTTGAGATATTAAAGGAGAAAGGCAGCCGTTGTGCGTATACGAATTCAATTAATGTGAATTAGTCGGTTATAAAGTGCCCGCACATTCGGATATAAATACGATAAATGAATGAAAATTATTCTCCCTCGTGCAAACGAACATACGATAATTAATACAAGTCGTTGAAAAATAACAGTATGTCGCGAAAACCATATATATGAAAAACTTCAATTTTAATTAGTCCCGTTGCACAAGAAAAGCTACCACCAATTAAGAAAAAAGAAGAAACTATCTAGTAATCAATTTGAATGCATAAAATAGGAAAGCCAGATTGAAGACTCTCCTCTGAATCCTGAGGCAAAAAGCATAGCAGCGAGAGCGCCCGAAGGGAGAAAACCTCGCTGGCGACGCTGTCTCCTACCTCGAAATCTTCATTAGCCAGTTTTCATTGTGCCCTCGCGATTCGCCTAAGTGCGTCAACAGTCCTCGAAACAAAACAAAAAAAGGCGAGAAAAACCGAGATAGAGGAAGCCGGACGTCCAGGAGCTTGCACTTAATTATCGCGAAGACGTCACTTTTCTAGAATTATACGCTCTTTTTTTTTTTGTCAGCCACACGGCAAGCAACACTGTAATTAGGACACACCCTAAGGCTAGCTCGGGCCTAGCAAAGCTCCGCCTCGACTATACTCCCGGGAAATGCGCGCTCGATGCGGCAGGTCCGAGGGGGGTTCGAGCGCGCTCGAGGGAAAAAAGAGAAACGCGGCCGCATGCAAGAGTCCGATGCGCAAAACGGCGGATCGCGCAGGCCTCAAGCGTTTCATGACCAGAACTCATATTCGACGAGCCGCTGCCGTGATCGAATCTTAGGGAAATCGCCTGGCTCGACGCTAAACGCGGCTCTTAACGGGACCCGAGGAATGCCGGCGTTTCCTTGAGGTAAACTTTTTTCTTTTTTTGTATTTCAACTTTCGTATTAAACTCACTTTTTTTTCTCGACCCTCTGTATCTAAATTAGTGAAATTTCTTAAGTTTCCCCTAATTTTTTGTATGCGAATAGTGACTTATTCCGAGTCAAAAATATCGCACTCATATAATTCGTTATTTTTTTATTTGTTTTTTAAAATATTTTCGTATAGATATGTAATCAGCATTGTAGACGTATATAGTAAATGGAAAAGTGTTATATACGATACCACGTATAAATGTATACAGTAACCTTCACGTGGAAACGGTCCAATCAAAATTGAGTGGAGTATTTATATGTCTGCTCCTGTGCCACGCATTCGGTATACACCAGATGATCTTTATCAAGGGACTGTTTCAGCTCCGAAAGTGGTCGCCTGTTACGGGAGCGCAATATCTTCCGCATTTTTATGACACTTATAAATACGAACGACGAAACAACGCGCGCCAATTAATGTACGGTGCAGCGCTGACTCGCTCCCAGCGGGATATTTCCTGTAGTATTTACCGCCGTGCGCCCAAAGTTTTTTCGCCTCGCCAGAGGCTTATACCGCACGAGAAAGGAGCTCTAATTGGAAATAAATAAAGGGTGCCCGTGGGCAGAGCTGCCACTCTCCGGGCGCCGCGAAATTCGTTACCTCGCGCTCGCCGGAACCGCGCGCGTCACGACGCGACGCGCGTCCAAGATTTCTGGAGCGCGCGACAGCCGCAGTGCCATTTGTCTCTTTGTTGTCGCGTCGAGGAGGCGGAGGCCTCGAGTCGCCGGGCCAATTATCCGGCGCACGACCTGCTGCACCTCCCCCTTCCCTCCGCGCGCTTTTCCAATTGCGCACGCCAGCCCCGCGCGAAAGGCGCCCCCACGCGCTGACCCTAATTTCGCGGTGATAATTAGCGCGAGGGAAATTTATAACGAGCGAGCAGCGATTTTTCGAGTGTGCGCACGGGCGAGTGCAGAGCCGGTAATCGCATTACGGCCCTGTCAAACTTCCTGGAAAGTGATCGCCGCGATTGTTCGTCGATTGACGCGTTTTTTTGCCGGGTACTTTGACGGGTATTGCGTAGAGGTCGTTTTGAGAGGAAGGCGGGGACCGATCCCGCGCTCGAGCATTAAATTTTCGACTACTTTAACGTCGCTTGGTGGAAAGGCGTTGCAGCGTTTTATAATCAACTGCGCGCACTGAGAGAATGCTCTCGTAAAAATTGCGGCGAAGCTCCCTGCCCAAAAATTACGCGAAAGAACGTAATCGCGGCAGAGCTTGCAAGCACTGTAAATTTTTACAAAAAAAAATCGAGAGTTTCAAATGGTTGGCGAAACTTTGTAACTTTTACAAGAATAGAATAATTATGAAGTTTTTTTTAACAAAAATTATAGAGCTTTTTCTGTAATTATTACAAAGCTTTTATCGTAAAATTTTGCAAATCTTCGCCGATCGGAGCAGATTCACGTAAAAGTTACTACAGTGATTGCATCATAAAATTTTTCAGAGCTTGCACGCTTTTTCACGTGATTTTTACGAAAAAATTCTCTCAGTGCAGTTTAAATAAAACGGGGGATGAATGTCGAAGGAAGTAGATTAACGATTTTTCGCTCTTTTTGCGTACTTCCGTTATTCTTCCTCGGAGTCTTCATCGACGTTATTCGGCCAGCCAGTCAGGCTTCCATCCGGCGTCTCCGCAGCGATTAATCAATTTTTCTGCGAGCAGCGGCGTTCGCCGGTCTGCCGCAGCATTGCGCGGCGAGCCTAATTATCGAAGTCGACCGACATTCCCCCGCTCGTTGGCGATGCACGGCCAGCTCTCCCGGCGAAATCCCAATAGGTGATTACGTAACGTCCGGAGGAGGGAGAGGCGCGCAAAACCGACAGAGCCGCGTATCGCTCGCATTGGAGCTTTCACGACACGCGCGCGCGAGAGGCGCATTAGCTTAATAGAACGGCGAGTCGCACGAATTCTCGATGGGTACAGCTCCCCCCTTCCTCCAGACTAAGTCGATGCGAAATACGCGCGACGACGCGAACTAATGCGTTGGAGAGCCTTTGTCGATTGGCGTTTTCCATTCGTCCAATTGATCTTGTAGTGAAATGAAGAAGGGCGACGGATACAGGGAAGGGGGAATGTGGTGCTTGAGGTATACGACCGATACTCGGTGAATGAATTAATAGTTGGAGGACTGACGACGAACAGGCCGGGGATGCGAGTAATTACGAAAAATTCGATTCGTTCGAGATCGAGGCTAATTTGCAAGTGTATCGGCAGGCTGCTTTAGAGATGGCTATTTTTGCTGGAACAACGAGCTTTTCCTTCGTTTCTATTTTAAACTTGTGCTTTTCAAAAATAATTTTTTGCATGCATGTATGTACTTGAAGTTTACGTCACATTTAATTCAGCATATTATTATAAGTAACAACTTTATATAATTGAATTTAATGTTTTAACATTATTTTTGAAGAATTTTAATTTTGTAGCTTTAATTATATATCTACAGTTTTTTATAAGTTGTTGATTATAAACTAAAAAAGAAGAAGTAAAAAGGTTTTATTTTGAGAAAACTATAACTTCCAATCCATCGGCAGTGAATTTTTAAAATGAGAAATAAGATTTCATTTTATTTACTAAGTTACCTTAATTAACACTGCTGAATACTGGAGTACATTATTTTTTTAGAAGATTCTAATTAAAGCGATCACGCGAGGAAAGAGGAATAAAGGCGAGCTGCAGAGTGCAGAAGCAAGAGTTGAAATTCAAAAGTTAAAAAAAGAAGGCAAAAACTGAAGAGGAGACAGAAAGAGCGAACGAGTCTCGGCGTTGCACGGGTCAGTGCTTTAATTCCGCGATACATCACCGTCGGGAAAATTTCACAATTGTTTGGATAAGTGCAAGGTTTTCCGCTAAGCGAACGTGACTTTCAATGGGAAATTTATATCATCGACGAAATTTAAAAATGGATATAACAATTAGCGGGAATGCCTCGTACATTTCAAATGCGTGTTCAATTTTTAACCTGGTAATCATCGAAGCGCGTAATCTCTCACACCGTCGCGTTTGCCAATTAAAACTTGATCCGCTTCCTTTGCCTTTATTTATTTTTTCGGAATTTTCGCGAGAGCTGGGTAGAAATGAAAGTTGCAGCTGTAAAAGCTCAAAATTGAGGTTCAAACAAATTAACCATTTCATTTCGCCTGATGAACTATGCTCAAATAACCTTCGAATAAAATCGACGTTAAAATCGGCTCGGAATCGGTTCACTTGCTTTGTATAGAATGGACTCTTAAAAGAAAATAACTCGTATGAGATCACACGTCCTTGAATAGGCCAATAAAAGTTCCTCAAGATAAACACCCCCGAACTGGGTCAGAAAAGTTCCGTTGATTTTTATGCGCCGTTACAGATTTCAGCTGGACGACTAAACTTTTACTTGTATCACTTGCAACAAAAGCAGCACGTAAAAACACGACAAGCAATCGAACAGCAGCGGTGGCGCAATAAATTTATTCTAAAATCAGTAATGCAATATCCTTCCCCGCTTATACTACGTAAATTGAAATCTTAGAAAAAAATTATGATACTCCTTATATTCCGTTCGGACGAAATAAAGCAATATTCATTTGCCATCTAAGCAGCTAACCACGCGTATACCTCCACTGCGTACAGACTATAAATCGTAAAATTCAATTTATTATTTAACACAAAAGCTCGTCATTGCTCATGGAATGGCCGCATACACTATAAACATTGAGCGGAACAATGAAAAACAGTAGGAGAAACTGGGACAACGTTTGAAAATATCCTCTGATTCGGGATTAACAGCGCCCTTGATTACGGCCATAAGGGGCCTACTACCTCCCCATTTCCGATCTTCATTTCCATTCTTGTAACAGAGCGGCCCTCCTACGCCGCCGAGAGGCTCTCTATATATATGTATATATATCAGGCTGGCGCTCGGCCGCAGAACGCGCGCCACGCCAGATGAATATCGGACGCGCTCGAACTTTTTGTCGTAAAGCAAGCTGCTCGATAGGGTCGGTGACGGCTGTGTGTGCGCGCGCCCCGCGCACCAGTGCCTGGCACCCGTCCGACCCAGCCCTGCTCTAATGTGTGCCGCCGCCGCGGCTTCCACGTATTATTGACACGCGCAGCCCCGGCGCGATCTACCCGGGGTCGATGAGTCGAGCTGTGCGGCGCGACGCGCGCTCCTCTTTTGATATGTGCGATTTTATCCGACAGGGACTCTTGGAGATTTCGTGGTCGCTCGAGCTTGCGCTCCCTAATGCCGGACATCTCGACGCTCCCCGAGCTTTTTTTCTCTCGGAAGGATGGAGCTTCGTGGCGGTGCTTATATTTAATTTATTTTTCTTGCCCCTTTTCATATGTGCGACTTTATCTGATAGGGACTCTTCGAGATTTCGTGGTCGCTCGAGCTTGCACTCCCCGACTCCGGAGATCTCGACGCTCCCCGAGCTTTTTTTCTCTCGGGAGGATGGAACTTCGTGGGGGTGCTTATATTTAATTTATTTTTCTTGCCTCTTCATATGTGTGATTTTACTAGACAGGCACTCTTCGAGATTTCGTGGTCGCTCGAGCTTGCGCTCCCTGACGCCGGAGATCTTGAGGCGACCCGTGCTTTTTTTTCTCGGGAGGATGGAACTTCGTGGGGATGCTTATATTTAATTTATTTTTCTTGCCTCTTTCCACATGTGTGATTTTTTCCGGTAGACACTTTATACCTGGTGATTCATGGAGATTTCAAAGTCCCTCGAGCTTGCGCTTTCTTTCGGGACGACTGAACGTCACACGGGTGATTATTTAATTTTATTTGTGTCTTTTGTCATATGTGAGATTTTCCTTCACCTATAAATTTAAGGTACTCTTCACCCGGTGAATTTTGAAGATTTTGCAGTCACTCGAGCTTGCGTTCCTAGATTCCATTGAACTTGTTGGGATCCCAATTTTTTTCGTTTTTCTGCGCGCATTTCCCCTCTTCTCGTGAATTTGACAGACACTTTTCATCCGGTGAATTTTGAAGATTTCACAGTCGCTCGAGCTTGTGCTCCTCGACGAACTTGTCGCGGTCTGAGCTTAGTTTCCGTTGTTTTCTTTTACGTTTTGTAGCGTTTCTTTTCATATGTACAATTTTTCGTTCTCCTCATGTATCCGGCAGACACTTTTTACCCGATGATTCTTGCAGATTACGGGGTCGTTCGAGCTTGCGCTCTCCGACTCCAGCGAACTTGCCGTAACCTGGGCTTTTCTTCTCCTGGGACGATCGAACTTCGCGGGGGTGTTTACCCGGGCGTGGGAGGAGCTATGAATTCACGCGGATGTTCGCGCGGTAAGCTGGTTTACAATTACGAAGCCGAGTTTAAACGGGGAAACTTTCTTTCGGAAAAATATGTCTCTGCGTTGAAAACAGAAGTTAAGGGACGCGCGCGTCTCTGTCTCTTAATTACGCGGGTTGAACTTGTAGTTTATAATTATCTTGTTTGAAAAAACTTTGGCTTTCGCTTCGAATCGCAGTGGGCGAGGGGAGGTTTGTATATTTTGAAATTTACTCTGTAGACGCGGTGTTTGGGCGAAAATTTGCACGAACGAAAGATCGATATCGGATTGTTTAGATAGGCTTCAGCAAATAAGCGCAAGGTGAAATGTTTAGATTACCGCGACTATCACATTCGAGGAATTACGGATTTCAGCAAGTGTTTTTTTTTGTTTGTTCAGCAAAGTAAGCAACTAACAAGAGTGTTCGCTTGATAATTCATTTAATAGAATTTCAGTTTTTCACAGTTGACGAATTAATTCTATAATATGTGGATTTTATTTAAAAAAAAACTATTTCGAAACTTTAATAGTAAAATTGTATTATCGAGAAGAAACTTTTTTATTTTTGGTAAGTAATTTTTGTGCCAATCGCGAGGTATATTAATACTTCATAATTGACTTTCAGAAAAAATTTAATAATCCATTTTTAAAGGTATAAGTAGTCGGAGTACGCTTTCGGTATTCAAAGTTTTATGTAAAGATTTACAGCTATATTTAAAATCTAAGATAAGACTACAAGACATCATTTAGAGTTAAGTCTACATACTTTACTTTAATTTTATCGTGCACACTACGTCACGCGATATTTTAAAAAAGCATCCATTGATAGATAAAACTTGCTCAATGGAGTTGGCTTTATGATTTTCTCATTAATTTCTTAAAAATGTTTAGTAGCTTGATAAAAAAAAAGTACCGCAAAAAAGATCCATTAAAACACCGGGAGGATTGAAGCACATAAACTTTGTGAGGAGAAATTTCAAGTCGCACGGTAGTACGTTCTACCGACCGACGGCGGATGTTCGACATGATGAATCTGCTTCATAATTTACGATTTTCCATTGTTAAAACTTTATTTCAGTTTGCAACACTGAAGTCGAGTAGCTGTACACACACTACAGGTTTACGAGGAGAAATATAGACGTTGCATCAACTTCATTCTTCCACACTTCGCGCACGGTGCAGTGTACGACACAATATACACTTGTATCACTTACATACACAATTCTAGTTTTGTTAAATACAAATTCAGTAGCTTTGCTTGTACGACTCACTTAGATATACAATTCTAGTTTTGTTAGATGTAAATTCAGTAAATTTGCGTCGGCTATCCTTTATTTACATAAATATACAGTTTTTTTTTCTATTCATACTTTTCTTCAAATTCTACTTGAAAAGAAAAAAATCTTCAGGTTACTTCAAGTAGCATTAGACGTAAAATAAATTTAACGCGATGACATTAATTTAATCGTCTAATTCAAATGTAAAAAAGTGTGGTTTCCCCGTAGCAGCTTAAATTAAGCTTGAGGAAGAGGAAAAAGCCGCGTAAAAAAACTTCGAGAGCTTCGCGTTTAATTTTGAGAGTAACCCTATAAAGTCTGGGGTACGGTGCAGTCGGACTTATGCTGACTTGATCCTCCGCCTCCGCCACAGCCCGCATATATGCAACCCCGCCCTCGCCGAGGTAAAAAAAAAAAAAAATACAAAATTTCGACTAAGAGAAACTCCCGGCTGAAATCCGAGCTGTGGGTGAAGTTCCGGGCACGTGTTGCTACCCGTAATGTACTGGGAAAAGCGTGCGTCATTTACACAACCGAGAAAATTAAGCTAAGCGGCGTTTCCTTTCATCCGGAGGTCATGGGGATCTATTGCTTCTCCCCGACGAGATCGCATCTGAGGCGCGCGCAGCGATTAGTCGACGCAAAATTACGAGACATTAGCTACAGAGTACAGACTCGGTTGACACGAAAAATGCATCGAGTCCGTATCTTAAATCGTTCGTTCTAATCTGCATCTAATTAAGCTCACGCTGATGGATTTGGACCGGTGTAATCGTGATAATGGAGCCCCTTTGATTAAGCGGTGAGTTTCGCCGGGGGGGAAACTTTCTTGCGAGGGTAATTTTTTCTTTTGGGAGGGGGATTTCTAATCGAGGCTGAGAATTGAAGGGTACAAAGTTAGCTGCGGTATGTTTCAGTGTCGTACTGCAAGTCACGGCGCTTTGTAAAATTCAATGGCGAGCGAGGCCTTGTTCCGACATGATTATTCTCGCGAGAGGAGATTTTGTATGGCTGCACGGTTGGAGGGAGCGTGTTAAGGAGAAAATGAAGTGGTTTCGTTTGTCGGAGAAGCCGAATGTTTTTTTCCTCCCTCAAGATTAATTAAATAATCAACTATTTATTCGGCTTCGCTCCTCCGGAGCTTTAAATATTTTCAGCCCCTCCCCTTTCTCTGGAGGTGATACGAAAAGTGTAGTTTAATAACTCACGCTTTTTTAAGAGAACAAAGAATAAAATAACAAAATGGAATTTCGGAGTACATTGTCAAGCCCAGTCGGAAATTGTGTTTCATCCCGTTAAAATCCGGTAACAAATGAAATAACACCGGCCGGCATCTTTTACGCCGAGAATCACCGTAATAAGCTGCAGCCTGCGCAAAAAAAAGAAAAAAATTGAAAAATAAAGTAGCTAGAATAGCGCGAGGAAGATTAAATAGGATACCCGGCTGATTGCATTTGCGTCGACGGTGCGCTAATCCTGCGCCTCTCGTTTCGCGCGTCAGGGATTTTCCGCCTTCCATTCCGGCGGCGTCGACGACTCGACCCGGCGTGGAATTGCGAAGTCGATGGCTGTGCGATGGGCTCGTGCACGCAACAATCATTTGATCGAATTGCAACTTAACTTACGTCGCAATCATGATTTTTTACCCTTTGATTCCGTCCGACTCTTTCTCTCTCTTTGACGGTAAACGCCTGGACGTTTCCGTTTACTTGTGCGCGCTTCGCTTGATTACGCGGGGTTTACTTTGCTGAATCGTGAGCAAACTGTTTGAAAGGAATCGAGCCTGTCTGTGTAGAATGTACACAAAATTTTAATTGCTAGAAATTTGAGAAGAATGATGTGTACGGAACAAACAAAAAATCTTCTATGTTTTTAACAAAAAATACTTTACGCCGCAGAATATATATATTATATATGAGAAATTTTTATTAATAAAACTTATAGAGGCGATGGAAAAGAAAGTTGAAAATATTATTTATCCGCGTTAACATGCTACAGTGGGAAGCTAAGAATCTCGAGAGAAAAGAGGGCGAACCTTATAAAGCTTTCCAGGAGGTTCTCGAAAATTAAGAGGCTGGAATGGAAAGCCGCACTTTTCCGGGATCAGTCGAGTGGCTTTGGTATAGCTAAATTTTTTAGCTTCTAAATTATTTTACACGAACATTGGTTTACTGTCTCACAGTAATTTACCTTAAACCTAAAATTTATCATCGCTCATCTGAACATTTCACGCCTCTATTTTCACATATCACACTGGTTGCATCCAATCGTTCCCTCACAAGTTCATTTAAAAAAATATATATTAAAGTGAAGCTTATTCGTATTCCCAAAAAAGTCAAGTTAGTCGTGGATCCCGCGAAAAAGTCCGGGTGAGATCGAAGTTTATTAGAGTGAGCCCGATGAAGCGGCATGTGCACGGCTTGGTCGATCGCTCGCCTAATCTGGTGCGCTCTCGATGTCCGCAGGCACGAGAAAAAAAGATGTCGAGGGTCCCCCCGGCGCGCCTACGTGACTCGCTTATATATTATACGCGCAGTCCAGCAGGCGGTAGGCCGAGTACGTGCAACTGCCGTCGGTCGATGAAGACGCGTACGCGCGCCTGTGAGAGTCGTCCCTTTTCCGCTGGAATTGCGCTTACGGGCGACGCGCCCCTTCCGCGTGCCTACCAGACGTCGATTGTGTACTGCGTTTTATTGGCTCGGCTGATCCTTATACGTTCGTTCTCTGATTAATGTCTTCGGCTTTTTTTTGGAAAATTGATCGGGTACAATGAATACGATGACAGTGCGATAGATTTTATTTTAATTATATTAACGAATGCTTTTTTTAAATGAATAAGTTTATTACTATCTTTAAAAGTCATTTATTAAGGATTATACTTTAAGATTATTGGAGTTAAAGTGTATTTTGATTATTAGTAGAAAAAATTTTACTGTTAAATAATTGTAGTTTATGTGTGCGTTCGCGAAAACTCTTTTTATCCGAATAAATCTAGTATTTTTTTTTTAATTTTTATTAAACGCGCGAGAATATTTGTGTCCCGCGGTATACAATGCAAGTCGAATGACTCCGTGGCGTGTGCGGCAGTCATGTGTCAATGTACCACACCCCTGAGTGCATTCTACGCTTCGTATAAAAAAATCTACACCATAATTCAAACTATGCACAACGTGCATTTTTTTACACTAGCAGGCGATGAAAGAAATGAACTACGCTAGGGTATAAAACGGATCTTTGTAATCTCGAGCATTATGTTGTAAAATCATGAAACTTCTACTGCATAAATAAAAGCTTTCCCTGGAGTATAGATTTATAAAAAAAAAATTAAAAAAAAATACTCTCCAGTAAAAAGAATATTTTGCAAAGCAGGTACGTAAAGTTGAGTAAGTGCGGCTAATTTAAATACACTAATTATTTTATGTCACGTATATTTATTGCGATAAGTGGAAGATTCTTTTTGTAGAATTAGTGCCATTTCGCTTAGTTGAATCAAATTTAAGATATTCATTTTTAGAAGTAAAATATTTAAAAAAAGAGAGAGAAACAGGAAAAAAGTTTTCTCACCAATTTAATAAATAAATAAAAAGATTAAGCAATATGCTCCTTTTAAAAAGGAAATTCCCCTAAAAGAGAAAGAAGGTATACAACCAAGTTGCTAAATGGAAATACCTCAATTTTTAGAATTCCGCGCTTTGTGAAGGCGTCTCCCGCCGGCGGGGAGGGTGAAATAAGGTATTCGGGGGAAAATAGCCGGCGGCCGCGTTCGCATGGAGTCCGCGTGCCTCCACGATTTTTCAGCGGCCGGGTCGGAAAGAGCCTCGCCGGGATTAAGGGGAGGCGCGGTGCTTCCGAGTCGGCGGCAATCCGTGAGTCGATCGATTCTTTTATCGCTGCTAGTAGCGAGCGACCGGAGGATCTTGGACTTGAACTAGAGGGCATTTCACGTGGCCGTGCAAAGTCGAGGATCGCCGGGGCCGTTATAATGCGTCCTAATGCTAATCCCGCGCTTCTGAAGGACTTCCTCGTGATCCCCCAACCGTTTCCTGCCTCGTCGTCTTTTTAGCAGCCGCATAGCGATCGATGCATTCGACGCTTATCCGCGCGATTCTTCTTCTTTTTTGTTATCCTAAAGCTGCGGTTTTTTTTTCGGCGGGTATCGATGTGTTTTAAATATTCGTTTGCTCGGGCGACGGGTGACCATCGATCATGAGGAGATGGGCTTATGAAAAATGCACGGTCTATCATTGGGTGATTTGGGAGATTTGGGAGGCCAGTGGCGTCACGTAATGTATTCGACGTGGTGTTTGCTGCGGCAGTGATTGATGGAAAAGTTTTTTTCCGTGTCTAAACCGACGGGTGGAAAATTTTAATCAACGCACTCGGAGAAGTTATTGACGGCGGTTTTCAAATTGCGTAATTTATAATAAATGGTGTAATTTTCATTTCCGCGATTATGGCGGTTAAAACACTAAATTGCACAGTCAATTTGATGCCTTTCTTTCATTATAGAAATAAACTCTTGATGCACTTTCTCGCTTATAGCATTGTGAAGTTTTAGTGTCTTCTTTAATAAACTTTCATTTGACCATAAACGAGAATAAAATTTATTTCGCGCTTTTTCCGACTCAATTTTTATTTGAAGATAAAATAAAGGAGAAACTTATTTCACGCTTTTTACGGTTCAGACACGAAGGATCTAAAATAATGGTTTTCAGCGCAATGGTAGGAAGCCATAACTTTATATACGGCAAAAATAACAAAAATGTGCCCTGGTCATTTATAATCGCACTATAGTGATTTCGTAATTCGGCGCAGTTTCTCTTTTTTCGTATTCCTTTCGCATTGCGAGAAAAGTAAATAAAATATACGCCATATAAGGCTCCCCATCGGCGGCTCGCTGAAGTAGTAGAGACCCGGGAGGGGTCAGACGGTAGGCGCGGAGAGCCGCCAAGGTCGGCGCAGCGGGGCGCATTTCTTGACGTTTTGTTTAATCGATAGTTGCGCACTTAAAAATGTTAATTTATTTGTCTCCCAATGAATCACTAATATTTTTTTGTGGTCTACCTCTTTTTTTCTTTAAACTTTTTGTCGCACAACAAAATATATACTCCACTATAATAAGTTACGTATTGTAAACGTATTACATTCATGTCGCCCCGCTTTACTTTATCTTACAAAAGTAAGAACAAAAATTTTTTGTAAATAACGCGAGTGAAATTAGTCACCGAGAATGCAATTATTTCTCAACAATCGCGTCGGAATTTCGACAGCCATGACGAATGTAGCTTTTGTGATTAAGAGCCGACGCCCCGTGAGCTCAGCACACACATCAATTATGCGGCCGGGAGAGTATAGCTGGAGGAGAGATTAAGCAATGATAAATTATTAACGAGCGAAATCTTTCTACCTTGCGCGATCAACAGCCGTCAAAAGTCCGCCGATGACGTCTGCCACGAAATCGAGGGGAAGGAGGCACTCCTGGCTCAGGCGCAGGCCTCGTTAGCAGGCACTCGAATTTATTGCCGGTGCGCGCATGACACGCGTAACTTCGTCAGCTCTATCAGCTTGATCTCGATGTGACTCCTCCAAGTTCCGTTGGGTCGTGTGCGTGATCCCGGGTGGAGACGGGCTGCGGGGATGAATCGCGCGCGCGGCAGTCTGCATTCATTAAAATATCGTTAAATTTAATTTGTTGCGCGGAGCAGACGTGCCACGAGCGCGCAGGTTTTATCGATTAGACGCTGCGAGAAATGGGATTTCTTTCTTTTTCTTTTTATTCCTTTCGTATGTTCGTTATGTTACGTTTTCGCTCGCGCGCTCGCTGCAAATGGATTAATTTTTTTTTTCTTGGCGGGATCTTCTGAAATCTTGAGGAGGCGAGTACTCGAGCGGCATATCGAAAGATTTACTTTTTTTTTTACTTTGGAAGGGGTTAATATTTCCTCGCATTTAAGTTGTCCAGGCGCGTAGTGTTATATATTTTCAAGCTTTACGAAGCTAAATTATGGAGTTATCGCTTTCAAGTGGTAATTGTTTTCGAAAGAAAGCGAAGTAATAAACGGCTTATTGTACGCTCGGAATTATTTCCATAAAACTTTTTCTAAGACTTCTCCTTTTCTTCCGCGCTCCCTTTAACTGTGGCATTTTTCGCTTTTCCACGAGTTACATGAAAAGTATTTTAGAGTGTACGTTTGAAGATTTAAATTT